>JAPKID020005184.1:0-11265 GCA_026931265.2 Tropidonophis doriae | reverse complement strand
TTCTATTCTATTCTATTCTATTCTATTCTATTCTATTCTATTCTATTCTATTCTATTCTATTCTATTCTATTCTGCAGCAGGCTTCTTGATGGCCCACAATCCTTGTACAGCCTTTTGTGCTACAGTTTTACAGAGAACACTAAATAGATATGGTATGCTTTATATGAGTTGACAAAAGCACACTACCTAGACTGGTCTTTTTTCTGAGACAGGAGCTCTAATGCCTCTTTAATTTTCAGAAAACTGTTTACCTTTCAAGTTCCTGAACTAGCCTTTTTCTTTACTACTTTGAAAAACAGTGGACCTCTTTTTCATGTTTGTTGCAGAATGACGTTTTTCTGTACATTTATCTTCATCATTCCTTTTTTTGTGTGTGTATCGTGATCTTTGTAGACCTGTATACAATATGCCTGAAAAGGGAAAGTCCCTAAGCTACTGTGAGATTCCTAGATTTGTAATGCTGATGGGAATGTTATAGATGTCATTTTTCCATTTGTCAGAAATATTTCTTAGTTGTTCCATTATAGTTTGAACTAAACTAAGCACTGATTCCCTCTGATTCTAGGTTTTTATTATTACAATCCTCGATTCATACTACAATATCTTCCTTGATGTTTTAATTATATTTTCATATTTGTATTTTACAGTTTATATCTTCTGCGCTCTTTTTTAAAAAATGTGCTAAATTTCAACAAGTTATTAATGTATTTGTGTTACAGCCACAGTCCATAAAAATTAGGATTGTTTATTTTAAGGATTATTCTAAGGATTATTTTTTATTGGTGTGGAAAAATGAGTATGTATTAGGAACATACAGCTCCGTTGGGGGGCCAAACTTAGGAAGATGATGTGGAGTGATTTTATCCAGGCCATATTTGTTGTTCTCATGGCCCACCCAGTTACATGAAATGGAAGATAATTCCAATTATTTCAGTTGACAATGGTGGAAAATAAATCATGCCCTGATAGAAGAAACCCTCCTTCACTTGTACTGAAGGAGATTTTCATCAAAGCTTGCTCTTGCTCAGATGCCTTATATCTCTGATGTCTTTTATGCTATTAGTTAATGGGATGTAAATTATTCCTATTGATTTATTCGGCTGTGTTTTGAGCCCAAGAAGAAAGTTATTTGCCTCTCTTTTTAGGAAACCAGTCCTCTATACTCTTACTGGTTGTCTGCTACTTCGGTGAGAATGTGGAAGAAACTGGCAGCTATTTCTTTATTAGAAAACACCTAGAAAACAAAGATTATGAGGTAGAAATTGGTTCCATCCCCCTTGTCTTCTCACCCAGGGGTGCCCAGTGGGACCTGCTCAAAATAATACTACTTCTGCCTGCCGAAAGTAGCCCAGTTACATAGTCATTTATCCATACCTACCCCAGCAACTTATTATTCTTCAAGCATCACTTCATTTTGGCTTGCAATAAGTCCTGTTCAGTCATTGTGCGGAATGTTTAAAGCTGAAATGGGCATTGGAATCTGTTTGTTTGCAGCAGATGATTTGCCTAAGCTTTGATGCACGGTCACTTTCTGACATTTGTGTATTTCAGCAGTGAACAATGTAAACTCATTTTCCGAGCACTTTGATTACTTGCACATAGCAGTGCCCATGGCATGTGACAGAGAAGAGCACTCCATCCACTAATCAGATAGCTGTGCTTCAAGCGTATTTACACAAAATAATGAAAACAGCTGTTAGATACCTTTAAACTTGAGTGTGTTTTGTTATTAATCTACTAGCCTGTACACATGACACTATAATTCTTTGCTCACTCAAGTTGCCTTTAATGACACAGTAATAAAACGGAGAGGGATGAAAGTAATGGAATTGTAGAATGTAATGCCTCAATTGTTCTACAGTGTCTTCCTTTTTGCCAAAATAAACCACAATTAGGTCCATATGGTGTTTTTGAAGTTTTCAAGCAATGACCCTAATAAAAAGTAATGAATTTCTGACAAAAGAAAGCGTGGTGTTCTTTTAAGCAGATATCTTTGCTATTCATCTAGATATGATGGCAGACTGATACGCTAATAGAAGAAGAAAGATTCAGTGGGCCTGTTACAAGCACTTTCATTTTCAGTTTATTTTATACGAAATATCATATGAAAAGGTAGAAACATGTTGTGATGTATTAATTATGCTACCTCTTTAATGAGAGCTAGTATTTTCAGAAATCTGCTAGTTCTTTCTTTCTTTTTAATTTATTTCTAGCAGAACATTAAACTTCAGAGGAAAGAGGTGAACATACTGTATTGCTGTTTTTTTAATTAAAAAAAACACTGACAGGTTTTCCTGAATGCAGTTTTTTAAAGGTTCTTTTCCTTTCCCCTTCATACTCTAAAACTCTTTGGGCTCCTGTAAAGTATCTTAGACATTGGGAAAATATTATGAGAACAATAACATAATATTCTATTTGTTGGTCTGTGTAGATATAACATCCGTAATAATAACTCAGTCTTCAACAAAACCAGCATAGTGGTTTTTTTTTCCTCGTTTCATAATTCAGCTCTAAAAAAAGGAATCTGATGATTAAAGTGCATCTGAGCATGTGTTGAGTAATTGTCCCGTAATTGGGCATTCCAAGTCCACATTTATATTTGCTGTTATTGGGAAAGATGTCCTAGTTAGATTAAGGTTTCCAGCAGCCTTATACTAATTAAGTTTTCCTCATGGTCAGGTATTGAATCCTTGATCGTATAATAAAGCCTGTTTGTCTACATGTATGAAAATTCAGCAATGCAGTAATTTAAAATCAAAACAACATTAAATTGAAATACAATTAAAGATGTTTGGGAAAATAGTTTTATAATTTTAGCCTGCTGGTCTACCTCTGATAACTATCAGGAAGGGCTTTATTTTGATACCTTAGAACTTCTAGTACTCTTGATATTTCCCCACCACCACAAGGTGCCTCAGATCTGTTGAAAGTACCTAGCAGATACTGATTGGAGAAGAACATCCCTTTTCAAATTTCACTTAGCATTCATCATTGTTAAGTCATTGGAAGGTATTGTGTTATATTGGTGATATCTAACTGTATCTCTTCTGGTTTTCACCATATTATTTGCTTCCTGTTTAAGGCTAATTTTGTTGTTGCTACAACATACACAGTTGCTAGAACATCTTGTGAAACATAAAGAAATTCATCTCACCTGCAAGAAAATTAATTAGCCAGATAAAAATAAAGTCAGTACAGTTACTTGCAGTATCAATAGTTATGTGTCCCTTTACCACAAAAAGTCCATGTGGGTTACCTCTTGTCAACATAGGGTCTGACTGGAAATTCTTAGCTGAAGAATTTGAAGCTGAAGTTCCATCACATCAGAAGGATGCCAGATAGAAAAAAATGGTTTAAAATATACAGTATCATTACTTTCAGTTTTTAACTAACAATGGTCTTAAAATACTACAAAATTTAAATTTAAGCAAGAATGGCTCTCTTATATATCACATGCAGCAAAGAAAGCTTAGATACTTAGACTAAAATTTCTAAACAAAAAAAAAATACATAAAATGTCTTAAAAAGAAACAGGAACTATTCCTAAAGCTTATAAATGTATAACTAAACAGTTAGGAAATAGTAAATGAGAAGAGTATACTTTGTAACAAAGTAGTTTGTTAATAAAGGTTTTTACTGATTTTTATTTTTCTCCTTTTTTGCTTGTATATCAGTACATTTTTTTCTATATTTTCTTTTTGAATAATAAAACATGTAAAAATAGCAGCACTTTAAAGGAGAACGCAGTTAGCAAAATATATTAAAATTTAGAAATATGCAGAACATTTTTTTTTTATATGGTAATAAAGAACAACAGTATCCATGCAAGCTTTGAAGGAAATGCAACTATTGTGGAATGATCTAGGTTCTGTGGTGGAGATTTCTGAGATGTAATCCTTTCTTGTTGCATAAATAGAAAATAGTATTATGTCTAAACAGACATGATCAACCCTAATCGAATTTTAATTTTATCTGTAGAAATTGGGAAAAAAGATGTTCTGATTATAATAATTTGAACTTTATGGGTTTCTTAAATCTAAATGTGTCAGCAAACCTAGGTAATTCAGAAAGAAAACACAACCATATGAGCTAATTCTGCTTTATTGTCAAGTTGCATTAATAGAATTTTACAAGTTTGATAATACAAGTTTCATACTGTCATTTTTTAACAGTCTGATGTGATAGAGCAGATCCTTCTAAAGTTTCTTTGTTTCCCCTTTTACCTGATTGTTCTTTAGACAGCACTTTTCTCCTTGTCCATCAAGGGAATTCCAATATACAGTATTTTAGAGTAATAACAATGATCGATAAATAGATTGATAAAATGTGGTGGACAATAAAAGGTGAATATTACCATTCAAGTCATTAAGATGTTTAATTTTAGTAGCATAATATAAAGATCCTGCATTAAAAACCTTGTCCCACACAAGGAATCAAGTCCACCCAGAACAATATAGAAAGCCATATAAACTGAAATAATAAATAAAATAAATTACTAAGGTCTTTTTTCTGCCCAAAAATTGTAGAGATGTTTCAAAATCATAGAAATTATTTAATGAGTCAAGACACTGAAAGCACAGTTATTTCTCAGAGATAATCTTTCATTCTACTTTTAAACTTCAAAAGATCTTCAGGCATACCTGAAACTATTTGTCCACATCCTAGAATGAATCAACAAAGCCACAAGTACAAGAGAGCAATTCTACCCAAATATCTGAGGGTTCCTTCTGTTTGGCTCCATGAGGAATTTGGGTTTTTCTTTTATGTATCCAAACTTCAACCATCTCCTCTTAGTCATAGGAGGAACTCCTGATTAACACTAGGATGTGTAATTTGAAATCACTATTAAACAGGAGAGAAGAAATGAGAGTTGCATTTTTATGTGACACTGCTTTCATTTTTTATTGATTTTCTTATAACATCTAGAGTGGATCAAACAAGGTGGTCATGTGAGATTTTTAACTTCTCCATAGCATATGATGTAAATAGAACCTTTAGCGAATATAAAAGATTTCAAATGGAAAATTAGGACAGTTCAAGGTATACCTTTGCTCTGGGGAAATCCCTTTGGTTTTGTAATCATGCCCCCAGATTAAGGCTCCTGAGTCACTGGGGATTTCCACTAGGCTTCTTGGTATGCCAAAGAGATACCATCCTCGGGGATTACCACTTAATGCTGGGGATTCCCACAGGTATACACGGCCAAGAAGTCCCTGAAATTTACCCAATCAGCCTCGGGTGAGGTACTAGTGGGGATTTTCTTTTTTACCCTGCATTTGAGTTCTATGGGAATAGTACATCTCAAGATGATGCAAAGTAATAAAACTATAGCCAAAGGCACAAATTCATCAGAAGGTGCCACCAAATCTGCTACATTATTTAGGCATGGAGTACAACATTTTTTTGCAGAAGTTCCACAATCAAAATATGGGAACTTCTGCAAAAAATATACTAGCAAACCAAAAATATACTAGCAAACCAAAAATATACTAGCAAACCAAAACCTAATCTGAAATGAATAGAAGGGCTAAAACTCAAAATAGCTTAATACAACTACAACTAGTGATGTTACATTTTAAAATAATGTTGTGATTTTCAATAGATTCCCTGAATTCTTTCTTTGCTTACTTACAGGGTTGGGGGTGGAAGGGGTGTATCGTACTTCTTAATTCCACTTTGCTACTGCATGGATGTTTCTTGTGATTTTATTGTTGTTGTTGTTTGCTTGGCAACATGATATTGGTCAACAAGGAAACATGCCATTAATATGGTAGCATCACATATGATTAATCAAGCATATGACAGAATCATCTTATCATTATAGTAAGACCAATGCCACTTACTTTCAGCCTGCGTTATGTACCTGATTTTGCTAGATAGCTAAACTCAGTTAATTGTGTGATAGTGTAATATTAGTAGTTCAATATAAGGATGGGAAGAATTGCCCTCACTTAAAGTCAGTGTCAGCTATATTTTCAAAGCTTTCAAACGTCTGGAAAGAGAAAGAGTTTTTAACCATTCAAAATTGTCAAGATGGAAAAAAAAACTGTCCCTAAATATTGTAGTATAATATCTTTAAAAAATGCTTTCTAGCCAGTGTCTTGGTTTCAATTTATAATATCCTTAATTGCATAAAGAAGAGTGCCTAAATAATAATTCATTTATAGAAGCTTATAGTAGTCTACCATGTTAGCCAGATATATTGCTTAAACATTCTCATTCTTCACTTTGTGTTAATTATGCTACTTCTATTGAAATCATTTATTTACATGTCTGCTACATCAGGCAAATCTCCCAATCATATCTTATCACAGTCTAATTCTGGCTTCAGTGTGGGATAAATTCCATATCACTGAGTTTTCCCATCTGTGATCGTAGAAAGGCTTTTGGTGGTTTCAATAAAATCTGGACTGCAACTGGCTATGTTGAATACGTACTGAAAAATACAAGTTTTTTTTCTTGCCAAAGCTGATCTGAGCTTACTGGCTATGTTGAATACGTACTGAAAAATACAAGTTTTTTTTCTTGCCAAAGCTGATCTGAGCTTAGCAGTTACCTTCTAAAAGACAAAACACAGCTAAAACGTCGCTTCTCTGATTTTAGATTCTGTTAATTTCCAGGATTTCCCAAGTAGCACACAAAGCTGTCAATCAATACCTGAGTGTATCTATGACATTGCATGGTAATTAAATGAAATCACTATACAATTTGGGATGAAAAGGGAAAAGCCTTTTTACACCTTCAATTTTTGTCTTTCCCTATATTCATAAAGAACAATGTTAGCGAAAAATATACACAGCTCTCAACATTTACAATTTTTTTTTAAAGTAACTTGTTAAAAATGTTGCTTGGAATCTAGAATCAAGAGCTGCATGCCTTTAATATAATTCATTGTATTTTTAATTGCGTAATTTGGTCTGGTAATTAAAGTGCTACTTTTAAACAATAGCTTAAATGAGACAAGTTTAAGAAAACATTGGTTGTACTGAGATTTGAGGCTATAAGTTAGTGGTAGAGGTTACATTCTCAATAACATGACTTAATACAGCAGCATTTTAGCAAATTGGTATATAAACAAACATCTGCTAGAGGAATGCAGAAATGACATCATAAAGAATGAATGCAAAGTTTTAACTGGAAAAGAGTAATGCTGCATATTGCTCCATGTCTTTTCAATCTATTTTTTTTTATGTTTGAATAGAAGCCTCCTGTCCATGTGCCTGCTCAACAAAACATTTAAGCTGTAATGCCCTTTCACTGTACCTAAACATTTTCCCTAGGTCATTGAGTAAGACAATACTTACAGTAATACAGTATGTGTTATATGTAATTATCTTGACAATAATTTAGTTTTTGTAAACAGTTTTATCATAAAACAGCCATAAGAGACAAGATGAATTTGACTCATTTTGTGTGTAGAGCATGTGAATCATTTAATAGACCATTACATCTATATTAGACTCCATTCTTTTTTTTTCCCTTCAGAGAGCCTTTCATTATAAGACTGACTTTAATGGAAAGAAGTTTAACCTTCCCTCCCAAATAGACTGAACTCCATAATAGTGTAAACATTCTCATTATAAAATAAAATCCCCTTCCTCAAGGGCAGCACCTTAATTATATTGCAGAACTGTTCTTCTTTTGAAACTACAAAAACATGCTTTCTCCTGTTTGTGGTCAATTTTTTTTTCATCCCTTTTCCCTTTATTAAAGCTGGTCAAATCATACTTCTAAAAAACCCTATAACCTGATAAAATAAATCATGTTTGATTCATTGTTAATTTTGGAGTTTATTTTAATCACGCTGGCAAAGAAGTCATCAGTAAAATTGCTGTTGATTTATAAATAAGATAATTAGAGGCTTTGCTCCTAAGTACTGTTCACTGGTGTTGTGGCTGATTTTATTGCATAGTCAAACCCCTTCATTCAATTTTAAAATTGCCTTTTGAATGAACTGCACTAGGAGTGTGCTAAAGTGTGTCACTGTTAATACCTTAGCTCTCCTATTTCATTGTCCAGTTAATAAATACACAATTAGTTCCTTAATAAAGGGGTCAAGGAGTTTTGCTAGTTTTTAAGTGAGCTGAAGCCAAACATTGCATAGAGACTTACACTTACGAATGCTACTGGGTATTCATGACACAGCCCTAAAGCTGCATATTATATATCTTGAAGCATTCATAAATGTACTTGCCCTGGAATAATTCCTATTGCGTTCTTTAGAATAGGCATGAGGGTTGTACCATAAAATATTTGCAAAAGTTATAAAAGTTAACCCATATTGTTTAGTGCTATGTGTAATTAAAGTCACTGTGTCCTGTTTAATAAAGCAGACTGAAAGTCTGAAAAAAAAATATATCCAGGCTTAACGTTATCTATAAATCCATCTTTAGCCTACAGAACTAGATCATTTAAGTTCCATTTTACCATTCACAGTCTTTTAGGATGAACTGGAATCATTGATGCCTGAAGCCATAAAAACTACTTCTTGACTTAAAAATGCCAGAAGAGAAAGCTCAGAGCAGCCTGTAGCTCATTTGTTACATGCATGTAAGCATTCCACAGTTCCGTGTTAATCTGATACCTCATAGTAATTACATTTAAATTTCTACTAAGTGGTGGGAATTCATTGGAGCAAATCATGCATATACAGGTAAACCTTATGATTATATGTTCCTTCATTTGTTTCACATGCATTCCTATCAACCTTGACCGCTTTGATTCCAGCTGTTGGACAACTATTAATTTTTACAAGCATTTTTCTCCTTTTTCAGAACGTGAATTCATTTTGCGATAGAAGTATGAAAGGCAAAAACCGAAAACAAAACAAAAAAAGGATCTTTGCTTTTGCAGTCTTAAAGACAGTCCCTCTCTGTGTATGTATTTGTGTGTGTGTGTGTGTGTGTGTGTGTGTGCATGCGCATGTGTGTGTGTCCCTTTGTAACAGAAGGAATGTTTCTTATGTTTCTGCCTTCAGACAGTTGGCACACTTTTCATCTCAGCAGCTGCTTTCTCTTAAAGTGCAGTAGAGTGTAGGACTGTAGTGACATTAGCATTAATACTTCACATTCTGCTATCATATGCTGTCACTGTGAAATATGGATTTAGGTTACATGTGTTTGCAGACTTTGTACTGCTGAATTATGAAAGCTGACTCAGTTGAAGAATTGTGTTGTATTCAGAGACTGTGAACTGAACAATAAATGAATGCAGTAAGGAGACTTAGAGTAATCATAGTTGTTGCCATCCTATCCCTTGCTGCCTCCCCCCCCCCCAACACACACATACACAAACATGCACACTTTGTTTCCCTGATAAGTTTCTGTTTTCAGAGTTTGTAGGAGAGTACCTTTTGGTTAGCAGCAAAATAATGTTTTTACACAATGACATTCGCTTGTTAGCTAACCAGCTTTTTGGTTACCTGGTTACACAGAATTGTAACAGTGTGGCTGGTTCAGGATGGATACTGGGCAGGTATAAGTTTTTAAATCTCATTGATATGGAAAGTTATTTTCAAATCCAATTTTATTAAATAATCTTAGATTCAGATGCAGTCCCTTGACTGCGTAACACCTCCAGCTCTACAGTCTTTTTGTCCAACTTTGTTTGCTTTTCCGTCTCTCCAAAAGCTCCTTAAAATGATCCATCCAATGATTTATTCTTTTGGGGGGAGATACCAAGAACTACTTTACATTTGTATTTCCTGCATTGGTTAATCAACACAGCTATTTTACATAAAACACAATGTTTGTTTGTATTTATGTACTCCATATGCAGGTCCCTCATCACCACACCTCAACCATTCTGGGATGCATTGAATCATTAAAAAAAAAACAAGGTTGTATTTTGAGGTAACAAGTGCCTTCCTGGCCGAAATCATTAGAGTACAAAGATCGAGGCAGAATGCAGCCACTATTTGTCATTTGATTAAATTTGAGAACAAAGAAATATTAGAACATACTGTAGTAATTCTAACACACACTAAGAGAGAGATGATTTCAATATGGAAAAAGGGATGAAATTAGATGTCTCCTGCATTATCAACAATATCTGTATCTTGCTTGCTGTTAGTGAAACTAGGGAGATTCTAGAGGGGCTGTAGAGAGATACACTGTAATATCAGTTTATTACCCAAGTTAACTTGTTTTTCTCTTTTTTTTTAAACAAAAAATCCACAAATTTAACTAAACACATGTGAAAGGAAAAGTAAAGGCAGTGAAAATACAAAAGAAAGTTTAAAGATATTCTTGTGGGAAACGGCAAAATTTTGAAAGCACTTTTTCTTACCAATTTTCAAGAAGCAAAACTAATATAAAAGTCACGATTCCCTGTCATGTTCTAGAAGTCAGGACAGAATTCTTGCTATATACATGGACACAATTTATAAACTTTTTCCCAATTAGGGCCTGAAGATGGCAACTGAATTGGTTAACAAAATATATTTTATTTATTTATTTAAATTATATATAATAATTTTAATAAATTTATATTGTCTTAACTAAAAATATACCTAAGGGAAAAATGGTTTTTTATGCAAGAATTTTTTTTTGTTTTTTTAACCTCTTTTATCTATTTACATAGCCATTTTAGAAACTTTACCAGCCGTGCTATCAGTATATACTTATTTCTGTTTCTTAAATTGTATGGTTTGAATAATTATGCTAGAATACTTTAACATAAAGTAATTTACAGCCAGATCCTAGAACATGTTGCTGCAAAGTATTCATATCCCTTGTAAATTCACGCTTAAGCAGATTTAATATTTCAGGCTTTGTTGAATTTGATTTTATTACAATATTGCAATAAAATATTTGATGTTTTAATCGTGTTCTTCAAAGGAGAGTGGATGTTCCTCATTTATGCTTTAAAAAAAAATCCAGTCAAAAAAGCAGTGTGTTAACATAGTTGTGCCTTGGCATGTATTTAAAAGCAGCAAAAATATATATTTTTTCTTTGTGCCACATGGCTTGTTTATGAAAAAAACCAACAACTTTTCATCCATGTTTTAAAGGTAAAGGCTATTGTCTTTCTTTCAACTGACCAGTTTATAACCACTGTATTTATTCAAAAGAAACAAAATAATTGCTGATGTTCCCTTTTACAAAGCTACTATATAGTTGAATTTTTCTATATGTTTGTAACAGAATGCAGTCTTACTGAACAAACGATATCTGTGGATTCAGCAGTGGTTGCATGAATTATTTGTTCCTGAATTCTGGCCTTCTCCTCCCTTGCCCCGCCCCCCCCCCCCCCCCACCCCCCCC
>JAPKID020005183.1:0-11265 GCA_026931265.2 Tropidonophis doriae | reverse complement strand
TTGTTTTGGGGGGGGGAGACTTCCACTCATCTTACAGCCTTTTTTTCCCAATGTTAAAAATCATTCTAATGCTAACTTTGGGCATTTTTTTTGTAAGTTAAAACTTTGCAGATGCTTAACATTGTAATACAAGACTCTCTAAAGCAGAGATTTCAGGGGAGGGGGAAGAGAAGGATGTAAAAAGGAGGATATATTTGGTGCATGGTTGTTTTAAAACAAGGCTTGTTTTGTCCAAAACGCTGATATTTTCTCCCTCTGCCCCCATTCCTATCCCGCGACAGACCTTAGAGCTGTGCCTTTTCTATGCAATATTACAGACATATACATCTGAAACCAGATTACTGTATTCACTTGTAGGTATGGGCTGTAATAATAATAAAAATGGGCAAATTACATGGAAATGAGCAGTCTTACTTTTGTAGTTTTATATTATACAATAAACAGTTTAAAAAGAAACCCAGTTGTCTTGCTTCATTTTTTTAATATAGGAGTCTTCAACTCCAAATTGCCCACAATAGAGAAGTGTGAATGAAAGTGAAGGGCAAGTTTTCTAGATTGGGGGTGGTGGTGGGAATAGACCCAGCCACATGCGATACTTTTTTCCCCCTCAATCTGAGAAAATGGGGGGGGGGAACCCCACAACTCTTGCATTGGCATTCAAAGATAATACTATACATATTCAACTGTTGATGGTTTCTGAACACAGGTAAGGTAAAAGTTGGATTCCATCTCTTCATCCTACAATTCCCGTGATATGCCAAAGATCCATTAGCAAATGTGCAATATTGTTTTTCAGGTATTTTCTACATTAACCTGCTGTTTCTTACCAAATGCAATGTAACATTCTTTCAGTCAATTCAACAGAAGATTATAGACTGAGTGGCTTTTATTACTAATAGCACTTTATATACCGCTTCACTGCTTTTACAGCCCTCTCTAAGCGGTTTACAGAGTTAGCATATTGCCCCCAACAATCTGGGTCTTCATTTTACCCACCTTGGAAGGATGGAAGGCCTTGAGCCGATGAGATTTGAACTGCAGCTAGCAGTCAGCTGAAGTAGCCTGCAGTACTGCACTCTAACCACAGTTCCACCTTGGCTCTTCAAGATTCCTATCACTTATTCCTGGAGGGATGATCTAGATCAGAGGTTGGGAACTATGGCTCCTTTATGACTTGTGGACTTCAATGCCCAGAATTCTTGAGATCAAGTCCACAAGTCCTAAAAGGGCCATAGTTTCCCATCTCTGATCTAGATCATCTCTCCAGGGTGAGGGATTGTGTGCAGAAGGGGCAGGCACACCACTATCCAGTCCCAGCTGCATTTATTTCTTGACGGATACTTAGGGGATAGCATTTCTGTTCCTGAGATCATTTAATCATTAAACATTTAATCTGGACAAATTAAAAATGATGAATCTAGCAAGGCAATAGTTATATCTGTTTTTTTAAGTGCTTGCTTCCTTGTCTACCAACAAACCTGCTGAATGGTCTTTTCAGAGGAATCCCAAGGAAAATTAATACTCAGAAAGCTAAAGAAATCTAAATTAAACTGATTCAGTCATCTTCACATGCAATAACTTGCACCACTGGTCTAGGAGAGAATAAGGTGGGCAAAGGAAAAAGGGCCTCTGAGGTTAGTGAAACAATTCAAAATGTTACAGAGGCCTGCTAATTTTGAGGCAATTCCTTCCCTGAGTAACTAGGAGAACCCTTTATGGAGTAAGAAAACCTAAAAGCAAACATATCAAAGCTGATTATGGAGAGATGCTCTGTTTGTGATTGTGCAGAAGGAGGTGCCATTTCCAACTGCAAGTAACCCAGGCTAGAAAATATATTGGCATCCATATGATCTCTTCTTTATACAAAACCTTGTCTTAAGACATAGTGCCTAGATATCCAGGGCAATCTGGAATCCTATCCTTTCTTCAGATTTTTGCATTTGGGGTTCATTGTGTTCACAAACAACTGGATTGATTTACACTCATGTAATATTCACACACACACACACACACACACACACAACCTCACACAGATTTTTTTTTCCTTGAGAAGGAAAAGATTTCTGAATAGAGCAAGCCCAGAGTACAATTTACAAGTTATGGCAGGTGAAGGCCATTTCTCCACTCCTGGCTTAATACACCATAATATCTTCTTTGTGTCAGCAAAAACTATACCCTCATAAATTGGGTTGTCTAGATCACTCGAGTTGGGAGGGATTGTTTGCCAAATTGTGTTTTTCTGATTTGTGGGTGTGCCAGAATACCATTTTTTAACCACTTCTCTCTTCTGCTGCAGTCTCTCTTTTCCTTCAGCTGTGAGCAGAAACTGCATAAATGCTACAAGAAAAAGCAGGGCTTCCCAATCCATGCCACTTCCAATTCACCTTTGTGCCATTTCACTTTGTGCAAGTCTACTCCTCTTCCGGATTCCTTTCACCTCTTCTCCACTGTAGAAGCACCTGTTAGTTATGTGGGCCAAAACATTTGAACATTCAACTGGGACGCACAATCACCAACACTGTCAGGGAAGCCACTGAGCTGGATCAGGCATCTTTCTCTCCTTGTGCTCTACACTTTCTGGTGTAGGTGGCTGTGATTGTAGGTTGTAATAGGTGGAAGGCGAGAATCAAAGAAACAGGAATGGATGGGGGGAAATAATAGAGCTTCTGAGCAGGATAAAGTGATATGTTTCAGAAAGGGCTGGCAGGGACATCCTGGGGCCAAGTCCTAAATAAAAGGGCAAACACCAACAGAGAAATTGAAGTAAGAGATACCATTTAGTGACTGAAAGGGGCCATGATCATACTTTGAATATGGCTAACAAGAGCTGTGGCGGTGCAGTGGTTAGAATGCAGTATTACAGGACAATTCATCTCACTGCCGTGAGTTTGATCCTCACCAGGCTCAAAGTTGACTCAGCCTTGCATCCTTCCGAGGTGGGTAAAATGTGGAGCCAGATTATTGGGGTCAATATGCTGACTCTGTAAACTGCTTAGAGAGGGCTTTAAAGCACCATGAAGCAGTATATAAGTCTAAATGCTCTTGCTCATGCTAACATTCAGAAGCAGGCCACCTGATTTTTTTGGGCAGCAGTAAAAAGGGCTATTGAGTAGCATAGCTGTAACATAACTTACTTTTCTGAGGTTTAGTAAAACTAATGTCTAATTAATGTGCTTAATTAAGAACAAAACCTCTCTTAATTCAGAATATGAAGTGAGGGCTGGTTTAATTCTGGGCTGGGGCCTGTGATCAAGAGAAATATCTGAGTGGCTGAATTCTATTGGTGTTGATTTGCTTTGAGGGGAAATGTGTTCATTATATACTGGCTGTGTCTCTAAATGAAAAGACAGCTCCTCCTTGGAGAATTATAACCATAAGGCCAAATTAGCAAGGTTATGTGATCCACAAATGGACCTCTCATCTCTTTGCATTCCCCAAAGAAAATCATGGAATTTCTCAGAGAAAAAGCAGATATATGACCTTTCAAGTAAAACCAATAAGATCATTCCTGTATAGTTTGGGTCAGCTGCCCTGAGGAATAGCGTTCCCTCTTTTCCACCACACCATTTTCCCGGTGAAAATATTCCCCTTTCTACACAGAGACCTGGCTTTCTGAATCCTTCTTTCCTGCATGTCAGCCGTTCTTCCAACAGGTCTCTTCCTTTGCTCTGTTGGTTCCCACTATTCGTTTAAGGCTGTTTCCTTTTCCTATTGCTTTAACATTGGGCTTTCAAAATGATGCCATGAAAATGGCAGCTGCTTCTGGGAGTCATGGGAGCAGCAGGCCCAAATGTTCCAGGATCCTGTTGGAGCAGGATGTCAAGAGAAGAGAAATGGGGGAGAACTGCAGTATCCCTGGGGTCAGTTATAAGGGTGAATGACCAGGGAGGCACTGCAGTTGCTGTATGATGGATGCAGTATGCAGATTTTGGCCTATCGTAACTTCGAATGGTCAAAGTGACTGGTCATATCTCAAGGACTACCTGTATAATCATCATCATTTAGTAAGTTAAGTGGTCCCTCATGGTTACTTAACAACCTGCCACATTCATTTAGCCATGGCATCAAGGAGAGCAGGGAGAGGGAGATGTTAAGCAAGGCCATCTTACTTAACAGTTGTCATCACATGTGATCACAATGGGCAGGGTTCATTACCGTTCATAGACCGGGGACTACATATCTGTTGCATAGCAGAGCCTAGTTCTCCAAATTCACTCTTTCTAGAAACACCTGTAGGGCCCAAAGGGTCCCATAAGTGCTCTGAGGAAATATAAATGCTGGCTGGCAGCAGCCCAGGGTTTTATTTGTCAATAGGCCAGTTGCCCAGGAAAGAAGTGTCACATGGAGCATCGGGCAGCTGAGGAGGCTACAGGTGGCGGCATGTAGCCTTCAGATGAAACAATACATGAAAACTGGTTCTGGCTTCCATGGGAGCGATTCATTTAATGAAAGGCCATAAGACTAACCATTTGGTGAGAGTAAACAAGGGCTCTCAAAATTCCAAACAGGTCTACAAAAAGAGGGAGGGCCTGCTTTAAGAAGATGGGAGAGTCATAATTTATTTTACATAATAGTAATTGGGAATACCCTCTTTCCTCAAGCTTTCCCAGGTCTAAAAACAGTTCATTCCCCCATCTTCTTCTACATTGCCAGCCTGGAAGCAGGGAAACTGAAGTGCCTAAATTCTTCATTTCCAAGATAAAGGCAGATGCTTTATATAGTGTAACTTTAACAGAAGCCTGAGGGTTCTGTTACACAACAGTGACTTGCAACAGCAATTTCCCACTGATAAAAACAACTGATAAGACACATTCAAAATATAATGCTAAATCACAGAACTGCATAATTATCAATACAGATGCTAATTTATTCTTATATTGTCCCAATTCCTTCCCATATTGTTCACAATTACTGATTGGCTGTCAGTGGGAAGTCTATTCAGTAGGCCATTTAATATTTTTTGGGGAAAGATGGAGAATAGCACAAGTGAAACAATGGCATGTAATCTAATGCTGGTTGTTTGCTGCCTTGTTACTATGTTAAGAAGGCCTTCGCTATGAGTTTGTCTTAAAAAGTGTATGATCACATTCCAGATTTGAGGGTAGAATGTATGCTTCTTATTGGCTAAAAAATAATCTTATAAAAATAATTTTAATTATTCTAATAATAATTCTAGAAGTCTAGAAGGAGAGCTATAAGAAATTTAAAAAGTAAATTTTTAGTAGAAGACAAGACAATGTGTCCCCATTCATACTGCTTTCATATATTCTTAAATCAATCAAATACATTTCGGAGTAAGTCCTGCTACGCAGATCCTCTCCATTTATCTGTGAATAAGCCACATGAAACTTACTTCTGATAGGCATTTGTCGTAGTGTACAATTTAGAATATATTTAGTAGCAATATGTAAGTCAGCTATATTTACTGTTCGGCTCACTTACTGAAGAAATATTGCTGTGGTATTAGTGTAATTATCCAAGCATCTTGATCATCTCCAAAACAAATAATCAAGGTCATGTCAACTGGAAAAGCAACTCTGTTTATGCATGTATGCATGCATGCATGTACAAGTAGTAGAAGATTAGCAATTAGAAGCAGATCACATTTATAAGTCAACTGGCTGCAGCATTAGAATTCAAAAGAGCCGAGCAGGATCTTGCCAAGATGTTATCCTAGTTTCCTCCTAACATTACATGAACAGTGGTTTCACAGCAATAATCCTTAGGAGACTGGAATTTTAGCATAATATTCAGGTAATCTACATCTTTAACAATCCTTACAAAGGAAATGACAACAGCTTGCCTGCCTCTTAATATTTGACTGTAGGTAACGTTTATGATATGCTGCCAGTACACTTTCAGGGCTACCTTGAGAATGACCCTGCCAAAATCTTTATAAAGTTCCAGGTTATATTTTGGTCACAAGATGGTGTCTTGAGAGTAACGTCTACTGAAATCAAAGGTATATTACCTGTGAGATTTGAAATGAGTGGTGCTGTGTGCTAACACAGGATTTCCTTTTGCCAAATTCTATCACACGTAACAGAATTTTACATCTGAACACATCATATAATAGAAAGAACCAATTATTTCTTCAGGAATGCAGAAAGTTACATGTAATACGAATGGCTTAAAAATAAGTTCCTGAAAATATCTATAATTCATTTCTTGTTCTTCTCCTTAGGCTGGAAAGGTGTTTCTCAAACATTCTGCAGCCATGGAGCACTAAATCATCATTCAAAAAAAGTGGGAGGACACCCAATTAAGCAAATGCCTCCCTTGTACATGTTTGGCAAATAAACTTATACTTATGGTCAGGGTGCAGGGGGCCAGGCAGTCACAGCGATGTAAGCAATATCGGAATGGTGCTGGATTGAGATGCCAGTTCTGCCCATTTTCTATGTGCACTCTTAGAGGACAAAACCTGTGGCAAAACATGGCTACACTAACAAATCATTCTGACCAAAGCAGCAAGCCCATGTGGATGTCACAGGTCATAGCAGTGTTTGTGAATGTCTTCCCTTCCCTTCCACTTTACAAAGCCTCTTAATACTTGATATTACATCAATACTTTTAATTCAGAATTAAATACTGATTTAGTCAGTAAGTAAATTATTTTATGTGCCCCATATTCTAAAAACCCGTATTTGTTGGTAATGAATGCTCTGGCATAATACTGACCAGATACAGGAGAAGTACAGGATTTTTCCCCACCCCCCAAACCCAGTGAAATCTCATTTTTAGTCATTCATGATTGTGTTCCCTTCCACCTAGCAGAGTAACTGCAGACCTGGAGTCAGTAAGCCTACTCAAGAACTGTTAGCTACGGTCAGTTTTCTGAATGCCATTAACTCAAGTGTTGTTGGGCAGAAAGATGCTTGAATCCATGCTTCCTAAACTGTTCAGTCCCGTCTCCGAGGCAGCCCTCTCTGATTTCTTGCTTCTTGGATCTTGATGCTGTTCATTCCAAGGGAAGCTTCCCCTCTCCTCTCTAGGGGGCTCCTTTTGCCTTCCTTCCTTCCTGCTTTCCTTTCCTTTTCATTCATGCCCAGCCTTTGCTGTAGATGGATGCAGCTGTTTCACCCTCCCACTGCTTCCTGGCCTGAGGGAACCAGGCGAGGCCTAAGTGTGGGTGGCAGAGCATGACAAAAATTCACAACGAGAGAATGATGCGAAGATCTCCTCCTCTGGTAGCAGTATGGGTGGGGCAGGCTAGAGCAAGGCTCCAGTTGAGATTCCTTACCCAGGCTGACCCATTTCCCCAGCAGCCCCAAAATCTCTGGCCATTATGAGTATCTTGCACCATGGTTAAAAAACACGAGCTACACAATAATGACTGTTTAGCTTCAAGCCTAGATGGGCTGAGGAAACTTTGGAAAGCATCCAATTAATCATATGAACACTTCCATATAATTGTGGGGGTAGCAACATGGGATTAATCTGACACTGTCTTCTTCTGAGAGTTTTGGTTTTGTTCTTAACCTTCCAGTCTAGTTTATAGAGATTTCTTAGTGGTCTCCATTCTAGGTATTAACCAGAATCCAATCCTGCATAGCTTTTTCAAGACCAGCCAAGCTGGCTAGGTGCTGCCATCTGCTGTGAGTGGAATGATATTTTTCTACAACTGCTTACAACATAAAAGTATTATGGAGGAAATGTACATAAAGTCTCTTCTCGGTTTGAAATTTCGAAGGGATACTGGAGTCTTGATTCTGTAGGAAAACTTTCATGCAGCTAGAGTTACATGCAAACAGAACTCTCTGATTCTGCAATTGTTTTGCCTTATGCAGAATTTATAGGCTCCTGGAGAACATCTTCCCATTCTAAATGACCTGCTGCTTCTTTTAATACATGCACACATCAAAACATACACAAGGATGAGAGTGCTGGCAAACCAGATCAGGCAGCCCCAGTGAAGGAGTAAAGAAATGAAGCACTGATCCTATCTTTTGATTTCTATGTTTGCCATCCGGACGAGCCTTTCTAGTAACTGAAAAGGGACACAAATTTTCAGTTCTCTTTCTGTAGTTATAGGAAGAATTCAACTGCAGACTGAGATGAATCGCATTGGAGGTTTATCAGTGGTAGTTCTACAAGCCTAGGATCACTTAAATTTGGCTGATTTTTATAAACACAGGACTAGGATTCATTTTAAGATTTTTATCGTTCTCTCATGCATTCACTCCATTGTAATAAGCAGAGAGAAAGAAAAAAGTTTTGATAGTTTCTGTAACTCCAGAAGCAATATCATAGTGCAGTGTTTTTCAACCTTAGAAATGTTCAGATATGTGGATTCAACTCCCAGAATTCCTTAGCTAGCATTCTGGAGAATTCTGGGAGCAGACGTCCACTCAACTTAAAATAGCTAAAGTTCAGAAAAACTGCAATAGTCCCTTATGTACAAATAGACTTCCCCTATCCGATCCTTCTGTTTGTGTCTATAATTATATGAAGATTTTACAGGCTGCAATATTTCTGATATTACGTATCTAGAAAAGCACAAGTTTTTCACCTCTCCTTCAGTAATTCTTGTAGTCTTCAGTTTTTCTTTCTCCTTCTCCTTCATTTGTGACATTCTAAAAAATAGCCTTGTTTAAACAGGCATTTGATCTGAGTTGATGATAACTGGGTAACCATTTCCTAATTAAATTATGCTGGTTAAGGATTCATAGATTCAAATATTTTGCACTTTTGAACCACCCAGAGTGGATTGATTAGCATATAAAAAGTTGTTACATAAATAAATAAAAATTGAGTGGGTATAGATCAGGTTACCATCCTTAGGCACACCTGTGACATATGCAGTATTTCTTGCAAAACAATGAGGACAATGCTCATCAGATCTGATATTTTTTGGCAGTCTTATCACTGAAAGTTTACCCCAAATATACTCAGCATGTTCTGCACAAGTTACAATCTCTCTTTCAGATATTATTTTGCAAGCCAGCATATTGTTGGCTGCGTCTGACTAACTAGGAAATAAATGGAGTATACTGAGCCACACTCACAAAGGCAATGCAAGATATTGTGGAAACAAAGATGGTTGCATGAATGGGAAGATTCAGTGAATTAAGTGGTGTAAGTTAATTATGTTTTAGGTCAGAGCTGGGTTGCTAATTTTTTCACTACCGGTTCAGGTGCAGATGCGGCTGGGCAGGTGGGTGGAGCCTCCTGCTACCACTACTACCGGTTCAGCTGATCTGGGCCCATCCAGCAACAACCCACCTCTGTCCTAATTCCTTTCTGTTTTCTTGTTTCACACCTCTTAGATTTTTGACTTATCACTTGTTTTCCTTTTCTGGAATGGAGTTCTCACTCTGAAAAGGAAGAGCATGTATTTATATATGAATTTATGCTTCAGAATATTCTGATTGACCAACTTTTTATGTATGGGTTGGATTATATGTTTATTAGGGAAATCTGCAGATTGCTTGAAAAGCATATTTTAAGAATGTTTGTGAATGATTCCTTATTAAATTGGAGGAAAATGTTATGGGGTGCCATGGGGTTCATTCCTAGGCCCTCTATCTTTGAACCTCTTTATTAAGAACTTAGAAAAACAGACACATTGCCAATGACACAAAATTGATTGGGATAGGAAATATCTAGAAATAAAGAAAAAAAACCATTCAGAATTGCTTTTAGAAGTTAGGGAAATGGGCATAAATAATAGCACAAAACTGAATAGAGAAAAATGCAAATTCTTCTCTTAAGAAAGAGATATCAAGGCCACAGGTGCTGAAAGCTGATATTATCTGACTTTGCAACAATAATTGATCATAGGCTAAATAGGAGTCAGAGTGTGCCTTGGCTGCTACTGCCATTTTAATTTGCATTATTATTGGCAGATCTACAAAATGTTTTATGGTAAGTTTCAAGGTTGGGCTCCCCCTTGTATTTAGCTATTGTACAAACAAACCTTAGCAACATCTTTTTTTTTTCTGCTATGACACTGCCTTCATTTAACCCCCAGCATATGTAAAATACCTTAATTTTATGTAGTCAGTAATTAATTTTTTCCTTCTTATTTTGATACTTCCAAGCATAGCCTCGAGATGTGTAAAATCTGTTCTATGGGAGGCAAAGTCGAGTGACCAAGAGTGGCACTTCTAATATGGGCCTGCTCCAGTGGTAGGATATGACCAGTATGTCCCAGTACAGGCATACTAGTACCTGCTGGGAGCACCAGGTACCATTCCAGTACGGTGCTCCGGAGGGCCCACTGGCTCGCCCACTATCCCTACCACTATTTGAGCTGATCGGGGCATTTGCGCATGCACACGGAGCTTACGGCGCCTGTGTGACGCTCTATTGATCAGCTGGAGCATCACGGGCAGTGGGTACGCATGCGTGTGCTGGACGCGTGCACATGGTGGGCACCCAACCCCGTTGCACCATGCCGATTGCAATGGGATCAGGAACCCACCACTGGCCTGCTCCCTTCTCAATCCCAGTTCTGCTGTTGCTTCCCAGAAACACTAGATGTAGCATGGGCCTATCAGAATTGTGCAATGCCACTGGCAGTCCTGTGAGGGTGCTTACACTGTGGCTGTTACTGGTTCACTGCAAGTCACAAATGCTGGGAATAATGTAGAGATGGGACCAAGCTTATCATTGCTTTTGCAACCCAGCATGGAAAAATATGGCTTTATTATCTACATGAAGAAAGAATGGCAGACAGCAATCTCAGTAAAAGTGCCTCTTATGAGTAAGATCTCGTGATTCCAATCTTGTCTTCAAACTTTATTGCGCTTGACTCACCACTTGAGTGCAATGTTAGAGGAAGGACACAGGAAAGACCCTAGAAGTGATAGAATCTACAGTCAAACTTCCCCATTTCTTTTGCAGGACCATGATTGGTAGCTTTCCCACCAACTGCTTATGTGCAGAAGAAGAGAAACTGATGGAGCCTCATTTGACAGTGAGCCAGAAGTTAAATCTCTACATGGGGCTCCCCTTGGGGTGCACTCGGAGGCTGCAGCTGGTACAGAATGCGGCCGCGTGGGTAATTATGGGTGCCCTGAGGCACTCACATATAACACCTCTCCTGCGCGAGCTGCACTGACTGCCTGTAGCCTTCCGGGTGCTCTACAAGGTGCTTCTTACCATCTTCAAGGTGCTCCATGGCATAGGGCCTAGTTACCTCCGTGACTGGCTCCTGCCCCATACATCCCTCAGACCGATTCGTTCACACAGAGAGGGGCTCCTCCGGGTGCCGTCAGCCAGGCAATGCCGGCTGGCGACCCCCAGGGGGAGAGCCTTCTC
>JAPKID020005181.1:0-11266 GCA_026931265.2 Tropidonophis doriae | reverse complement strand
GACTAATGGATTACCACCTGCTTGGATTAACTTTAGCTTTTTTCTTCGGTGATACAAAGGTCCTAGCCGGTTACCCTATTTGGTGGTAAGATTTCTTTTCTCCTCATCTCAAACTTTTTGGCAGCCTACCTCTTTCCCCCTTTTTCAGTATATTTGCATTCTCTCTGCATCCTGATTCATGTTTCTCTCATCATTTTGCTTTTTCAGAATTTGTGCAAAGTTCTTACGTGCCTCGCTTTTTTCATTTTGGAAGGGTGATATTTAAAAGATTTTTTTTCCTTTTGCTTGAAAAGCATTGTGTCTGTCTCAGTCATTTGTGGCATCGAAACAATATATTGGAATCTAATTTATAAGCAGCAGGCATTGTAAAGACAATCAACTAAAAGAATAGAAACATTAAACTACTATCAAGATTCATTGTTATTAGATATTTGCCAGCAGATCACAAATGTTTATTAACAGTGTAATGTAAAATGACTCCTCAGATGTGCTCTTTCACTTTAAATATATTTGCTTAATGATGCCAACATCTGCAGAAAAAAATATCAAGAAAACAACCAAGATCTAAGTTTTAACTGCAATATTTTTTTGGAATGACAACAATTTGACATTTTAATTTCCTGCTTGCTTCATAAAAATCTTGACTCCATTTAAGCAAACCAAGAAGATAAAAGCTAAAAATTATTTTGCCAAAAATTCATTTCCCTGTACTGGGACATGGGATGATCTAAGATTTTTTTCAGCAAAACCAAAATTTAGGTTATTAAAAATACTTTAGTGTTTAATAATCTAATGTTGGTTTTTCCTGTTGCTTAATTAAAATACTCCTTATGCTAGAAAGGTTTAAACACTTGAATTAAAAATATCAACAGCTTCGAGTTAACTTAAATATGGCCCTCCACTACCATTTTCAAAGTTTTCCTTTTATGTAAGTTATTCCTTAATTCCTTTTTAAATATAATCAAAAGTGTGGTATGAATATAAATTAAAAAATGCTTAATTTTGAAAAATAAGGTATGTTGTAAAATTTTGGTTTAAATTCCTACTATAAATAATAAAGAATAAACATTCAATATATTTAGCAATGTTTTTAACCTTATTTTGTCTGATTATATGGAGATAATTGAGAAAAATTAAATCACAGCAACGACAAAAAATGCTTGTATTTTCCATGCCAAATGGATATGACTCATATATATTCAAGTTCAAAAAGATTCTCCTGTCAGAATTTAGATTAATCAGATCTCTTTTAGCCTCAGGTTTGATGAAACAAACTTCCTATAAAAGAAGCTGTAAACTATTAAGAATAAAATGTTTTGTTTCAAGTAGAACTGTCAACGAGAACTGATTCAGAGAATTTAGTTTAGTAAACAGAATCTGGCTGTGCTGCTTATTTAAAGTTAAGCATTTCAGGTATAAAGAAAAACCTTGGTATTTTAGTAAAATTTTGCCCTTCTAATCATACTTCTTAACATAGAGAGCAGCACTATAAAAATCTATTTTCTTCCAGTCTGCTTAATTTTTCCCTTCCCCTAAAACCTATTCTTCTCGTAGATATCTTTTGTCTCAAAGAAAAAGGATTAAGCCTCTGGATTTTAAAATACAGACATACATAATTTAACAACAATATGCACCTACGCATATTTTAGGATAATGAAAATTATCTATAGAGAATTTATAAAGCGTCACAGTGACTGAGCTTTGCTTTTGGCTTGTATAGTTGTGTTTTCTAGTACAGTATAGCGTAAATGCTGTAATAATTACATTGAAAAACAAGGCTCAGAAATGAATTAATCAATTATCAATGATTGATAATGAGCTATAAGTCCGTATGTACATTTCATAGTAATCCTCACACTTTATTTTATTGCATGTTTTCTAACTTTTAGTCATTCAATTCCTTTCAAATTCAAGTGATTATTTTCACTTGATGTGAAAGTTTATCTTCCTATATATATTTTACATTATTCAGCAGGATTTAAGTGCATTGGGAAAGATCTGAATTTATTTAAGTTTCTTGCAAATGTTCAATCCCTCTTCAGGATATAATTCCATCCAAAGATGATAGTCAGTAAATAATGGTTTAACAAACAATAATAAAAATTAATAACCATGCACAATTTTGCAGAAATAAGTCGAAGTGCATAAGAAATATCAATGTATTAGTTTTATTAATGTATAGCAGGGGAGAAAAATTGTCAATCATAAAATATGGGGCAGCGGTCAACTTTCACATATATAAAAATGGGGAACGTAATAATTTACTTCTGCATTAAAAAATAATTCAGCATTTAAAAAAAGATTTAGAATTCTTCAAACTAAACAGTCTCACTAGATAATGTAATTTTGATCACCTAGTCTTATCTTGAGTCAGTTTGTTTGAGCTACAAATCTGAAATTCCAGGTGCAAAAGACAATGAGAAAGCTAGTTAAAGACCTGATGGTGGGAATATAAAATAAATATATCGAAAAGTATGAAAAAGGCAGGTTGCATAGTTTCAAATTGCCTGGAATGGGGGGGGGGGGATGAGGCAAAGAGGAGCAGGGACAGGTAGTGTGGGTGTACACACATATATAAAAGTGCAAAGGCTGGCTGAAAGCTTTGCATAAGGAAGAGAATGAGCAAGAAAGGTGATTTTAGTTTCATTACAATATTTTCATATATAGTTCTATATAGTAATACTGTAGCACTATTAAATCTAGCCAACTTGAGAGCACAAATGCATAAAACCAGCCCCCCCCCCAAAAGAAATTCTCAGAGAATATATGCCAGTATTTTTCTTTAGCACTCCATAGCCCATCATCTTAGGTTGCGATGACAGCTGTGTACACTGTTATATGTCATATATTAGAAGAACATAAGTGGATAACTGGATAAGAGTGACCTGGCCATCTTTGACCCAAGCAGATATTAGGTATGACAGATTTTTCCTGGACAAAATGGAAAGTCAATGGCTAGCATAGAAGTCAACTCTTAAACGTCTGTGGAGATTCTCAGTTATCCAGGTCATGGTTGTCCCAAAGGTTCTTTTCAAAAGGCAACTGGCTTTCCTTTGTAGATGTTTTGCTTCTCATCCAAGAAGCTGAAAGAACTGAAGAATCTTCTTGGAAGAGAAGCAAAATGTCTTTAAGGAGAAAACAAAGAAAGTCCAGTTGCCTTTTGAAAAACATCTTCGGTCAATTCTTAGATCCAAGACTAAAAGTGCTGCCATATATAGGACTTAAATTGTGTCCCATAAATTAGGATGCAAATGGAAATGCGATGTTGGCTTAGATTTCTATATTTGACCCCACCTTAGTAATATTCACTCTTGTGGAAAAGTACTACTCCAATATGATCTTCAATTTTCCAGGACCACTTTTGGAAATCTAAAAAACAATGACCTCTGGCTGACCTTTAAAATACACCCCTTGTATATGCTTTGTTGTTGTTTTTAATTGAAAGAGAAAGAGGGGTTGCTGTAGTTGATGCTAGTTTCTTCAAAACCTGCCTGATTTTCAACTGAATTATCTTTACATTGTTTCCTTTTTGTATAATCAAGTTCATACCATATAGAAATAAGATTTTATAATTCAAGAAAATAGGGAGAGTAACTTAATCATTAGGACAGGTGGTGGCATTCTTACTTGATTAAAGGGGGGCCAAGAAATGGGAAAAGTCAAAATTTAGAATTGTATCAAACACAATGACTTTTTTTTAAAGGAGAAAATCTACTATGATTTGTTTTTCTTTGTAAATCATGCTTTGGAACTGTGTGTGTGTGTGTGTGTGTGTGTGTGTGTGTTTCACTGAATTTTATACAGTTTGAAAAGCTTCTGAGAATGCTGAAATATATGTAGAAAAAACCCACAAAAAAGAAGGTGCAATAATCTTTACAGCCTGGGCTCTGGTCCCTGCAGAGGGCTGCTTTCTTTCTAGAGCTGTGATGGACCTGAAGTTGGATTTGCCTCTTCAAAGTGATGTAGTCCAGGACTAATATAACCAGGGGTTGAATGGAGGAAGAATAACAGAATGCCCTGGACCACTACACAATCCTACTGAACATTCCTCAGTTGATAATTCAACACTTGGTCTTCTTTAGAAAGCATCCTTGAAACCAAGGAGGTAAGATCATCCAAAATACAGGATTGCCATTGGAATTGTGGAGGGCTTTGGGAATTATTTTTAACTTCATTGGCACTCTTGAGGGGGAAAAATTGACTGCAGCAAGAAAACCTTACCAGCTCCTTGGTGACAGAAGAAAGTACAGCTTGGATTTACTTATTGTGCTAAGTCATTACAAGAAGCTATAATGTAGTTTGATTTGGCCCCAGAAAGTTATATAAATGGTACCATACAAATTCTTTATTAATCACTATTTCTGAACTCTAGTATACTTAGATATTGTCACTGGAACTCTACTAAAATCAGACTTTCCCTGCCTGTCAAATGTGACACAATGCCATCTTGGCAGTTGGGAAGGCAATACTTTAACAGCTGAATTTCATCTTTAACATTTTGCCTGCTGGCTTCAGATATTAATTGACAATTGATATTGCCAAAAGCCTATTGGTACATTGGATGCCAGCCAATGGGTAAACAACAATTGAGTCTAACCAGTGAGATGAGCCATAATTATGTCTATGCATATCCAAAATCAGTATCAATAACATTTAAACTCCAGATGGTGCAAATGAATTTGGAAATTAGATCTATCAAGCAAGCAAGAAAGAAAGAAAGTGCAGAGATGATTAAATTGGACAAAGCTCATATTCCATCTTGGCAGTAGAACATTCACCTTAACTAAAGATTGGACATCCTGATCAACTCGCCAATCTACAGAAACCCACTATTAGAGTGTCCTTTTCAAGCTGACCTTTTTTAGATATGCTGAATTACAATAGCCATCATTCTCAGCCCACAAGGCATTATCCCTGCTGGATATTGATAAATAATGCTATAATTAGATACTTAGAAATAGGTTGATAAATACTGCATTAGGTACACCTCCATGGCCTCACTTTAAAGAAAGGGTTGCATAAACAGAATAATCCATATGACCTCTGTACAATGATTCTGAAAAATGTAAAAGTTTTTCAAAGATAGGAGACAAGCATTTGCGCATTCTCAAAGGTATTATTCTATCTCACCTATTAAACTAACTCTCCCCTCCTTTTTTGTGACCTTTGTGTTCTTTCAGCCTTTTCATATTTAAACATTCACAAGTGAATTTAATAAATGAAATGAGTTGGAAATTCAGTTGTAAGATTTCAAGAGTAAGGCATTTGGCAAAATTCTAGAATCAATAAATTACAAAGAACATTTATTCCATTATCCTCCATAGTTTCCCTATGTATTCCCTAGATATTTAAAACATTTCTGAAACTTTTCATTAGGCCAGCTAAAACCTTAGAAATTGCCAATATTGTATTAATAATTACCATGTTTCTAACATTTCATATGACAGAAATGTATGTATTTACATGAATAGCACAGCATAAAATGTTTAAGTCTGCTTATTATTTGTTTAGTTATCTACATGTAACTACTTTACATAAAGTTGGTTAAATTATGTCCTCATAACTCTATACATACAATGAAACATTTTGAATTCAAATATGACATTTCCATTTGGCTTTGTCTTCCACAAAAGGGGTTTTTCTCATAAGATGGATTTCCTGGCTAGCATTTATTATTTGGTTTGATTTTAAAAAGGAGTAGTTACAGGCATGCTTAATGTCCATGGATGTTTGTTCTAAAGATGCACATGTTTAATTTCAGATTTTTAAAAAAATCATTCATTTTAGGCTCCTGTGATCAGAAATTTTTAAATTAAAATCTTGGATGCCACGACACACTGTCATAGAGTCAGGTATGTTCTTGACTTCAGGCACAATTGGATAAGTTTTGGTTAATTTCTGTTTCATGCTTCCATCATAATTCAAGAAATAAAATTTACCTCAATCTTCCTTTGGGGTATTAGGGACAAATGTAAAACAGCCCCTGTCACAGATATTGTAACACCACCTTTGGATAAACATTTCTGATGCAATTTATACCACATACAAAACAAATATGGAATAAATTATAATTAGTATAAAAAGGCAGCTAGTTATTAAAAGTTATATAAAACAAACTGACAGTCAGATTTATTTAAATATAAAAGGCTGGGGAAAATGGACAACCCAGTATCTGAATTTTATTCATACTCAAATTGGCTGAAAAGGAAGATTTACAAAGTATTTTTTTCTGGATTTCTGATCAATTGTCCATTTCTAGGAGTGAAAGGTTCTCCTCTACAGCAGCAGAGAACCAACTATAACTCGCCTCGTTATTTCTTTGGAAACTGTTAGTTCTCTGTGGAATTAGAGATAATTAAAATTTACTCCCGACTCTTGTTCTGTCTGTTCAGGTACGTTTAAAAAGGTTCAGAGGCCAAGAAATTAACTGACAAACGTGTTAATTTTTAAATTATGGATTCCCGCCCACTCTAAAATATGATTCTATTATAACAAATTCTAGATGTTACCGTATTATCAGGTTGCGGGATTTCGAAAACACTATGAACACTTCTTGGACGGCTGCCCATCTACGGTCTTCTACACCTTTATGTGAGTTCAGATGGATCGATCGATCTCAGTGGGAATGGTGGTTGAATTCTACACGATTGCATCATCCCTGCAGATTTGTTTATTTTAAAATCGGGTTCGAATGTGATAGCTGTTTGCCGACACTTGGGGTCATTTGCTCCCTGTGAAGTAAGAAACGCGTGTGCTGGAAATTAGGAAAACAGGCCGGCTTGGAGAGAAGGGCCGCTGGCTAGTCGCGAGGGAAGAGTGAAGTACGGCAGATGAACCTGGGAAGCTGCTCAGGGCGGCCGGAAGGTGCGAAGGGAATTGACCCAACTTTCTGGAATGCAGCTGCTAATGTACAGTAAGGGAACAGGGCTCCCGACATAAAAGCTCCAGGCGGATCTGATAAAAGATGACAAGGCTTCTGAAAAATGTTTAAACCTGTTCCCCTTCCCCTCCTCTCCTTTCTTTGGGCCACGACAGGGGAGGAAGCGTTAATGTACTCTTAACATTAAAGCCGATTAGGAGAGCAAACACTCAAGAGTAGGAAAATAATGAAACACTTTTAAAACTCGTCCTGTTATTTCTAAATCGGCCATCGAGATTATTATTAAAACAAAGAGTTGGCGTCCTAGGTGCCTGGTGGGATTTAGATTTCTCAGACTAAGGAATTCTTTTCTAGACATTGGGGGGGGGGGGTGTCTTTTCCATTTCAGCATCTCCTTTGATTCAGATTTAGTAACATGAATTATTTAGGCAAACAGACAGATTAGCAGTTAAAATCACAAGCAAATGAACTGATAAAAAGTAAATTGTTGTTATTCAACGTGATACTTTTGCAATAGTGTATTGTTTTATTTTTTTACTTTTATTTACAAAAGCTTTCCAAGTGCTGAGATAATCAAACAAAACCAATAAACTTCATATATCACTTGCAATCTAATATATAAGAAAAAAAAGTAGAGAAACCTTGAAAAAAAAATCTCTCTAAACAAACCAGGACCCATTTCAAGGTTTTTATTACCGTTGATACTACCTTTGGCTAGTGTTAATTATGCAACTGCTTGGTTTTCATTTAGTGTGCTGTATGAACAGTCATTGTTTGTAGAGTATGGTTTACAGCTTTATGTAAAGAGCATTTGGTTTATTTAACCTATTATGGTTACAGAAATTGGCTTTGTGTTATATAGAATCAATTTTCACTTAGTTCAGATGTTGAACTGATAAACCTGAACTCACCGGAAGAGTTAAAGGATATAGCCAAGATATGATTAATCATGAATAATCATGCTTTAGCTTACCTAATGATCTGAGCTCATGTAACCAATTGAAATAAACATAGTTTTGCACAAATCACTAAAAAACAGCTGGACAATTTATTATTCAGTCCATCATGAGCCTTCTATCTTTTTGTGAGGTATACTATGCACAGGGCTACTAAGTGATTAAAATTTAAGCTTTGATTAGAAAGAAAAGAACGAAGCGTAAGCTATTACAACTCATTCATATCAAAGTTAGGGCAAGATAAGATAACAGGTTGTAAGTAATGAAAATAAGGAGGGAAAAAATCTGATTCTGAAGAAACCAAGCATTAAATTCAAGGACACTCATCCCACAATATAATAAATTAAAGAGATTGGGGAACAGCTGTATTTTCCTTCCTTTCAGCCTCCTTGGACATTGATGGTCTCCTTTACAAAATGAAGTCAGGCAAGAAAGATTACTGGAGGAGGGAGGAACAACTCATACTTGGAGTCTCTAATGTTTACTGTAGAGGAGATGAATATTTCCCTGTTAACATCCTTGGAGCCTGCACAGTTGACACCCACCTCCAATATACTTGACCCTTTGGCTCAGATTAGGAGGGGTGTTGGTGAGAGAAGGAATGAGAATTTTTTTTCTTTCTATAACTTTCTTTACTTGGGATCCTAGGCCAAGGTTATAGATTGATATATGTTATATGCTTCTCATTAATTTCGTGGAGATTTCACTTTTACTTTTAATGTGAGACAATAAAGATGATGGCTAGGTTCACATACTGTTCTAAGACAGAATTGTCTGGTTTGGGCTTAGCATGAAGTTTGAAGCCAATCATTGATATATGGTTTACTTTGTAGAATGAAACCAGGAAGTTTTGGCTTGTTTAACCAACAATAATGCAATGTATGAATTTAATAGGGTTTTATGATTTGAGGCTGCTCTACATCAAGTGAAATAATAAGTCTGAGTAAAGTAGAATTAACCTATAAAGCAATCCCTTTATTGTTGTTTTTTTATATGGCATGGGAACACAAATAAAAATAACATGCCCAGAATTTTCCAGATCACATAGGCACTATTGGTTTGTTTTTTAAATTACCGTATATTTTAAAACAACCTGATATTCTCAAATCTTAATGAATGATGACTGGCATGCCATTTTGTCATAATTATGCGTGCAGGTTGGAATCTTCCATTCATAGTGTATTCTCATGAGTGCTCTTTGGTGTCAGATCTGTATTCAACCAAGAATGCTGATTCTGAATAATCTAATAAAGAACTGGCATTCCTTCATCCCAAACTAGTTATTGGAGTACATGTATTATGCAACTCCTGAGCAGAGTAATGTGAATGGGTTCATATATTTTATTAATTTCAAATATATTTTGATTGGTTTTAGGTAAGTAAGTTTGCCTAATATTTGTATGTACTTACCGTATTTATAGGCTAGACAAGTTGGAAGGGATCTTGGGTGTCTTCTTGTACAAATCCCGTGCTTAAGCAGAAACCCTTATAACATTTCAGGCAAATGGTTGTCCAATCTCTTCTTAAAAATTTCCAGTGTTGGAGTGACCACAATTTCTGGAGGCAAATAGTTGCACTGATTGATTGTTATAACTGTCAGGAAATCTCTCCTTCGTTCTAGGTTACTTCTCTCTTTGATTGCTTTCTATCCATTGCTTCTTGTTCTGTTTGGAGAATAGGTTAACACCCCCCCACACTTCTTTATGGAATCCCATTAGATATTGAAACACTCCTATCATATAATCCATGGTCTTTCTTTTTATTAAACTAGACATACTCAATTCCTGCAGCCATTCTCCATGTTTTAGTCTCCAGTCCCACAATCATCTTTGTTGTTCTCTGCATTCTTTCTAGAGCAGAGGTGTCAAACTTGCATCATCATGACATCATGTGACATATCACTATTTTCCCTCTTTGCTAAACCAGGTGTGGGGGTGACTATCGCGTGAAGCATCCAGCACAGGGGCCACGAGTTTGCCAGTCCTCTTTTAGAGGCTAAATATATTTTTTATATTGTGGTGACCAAAACTGGATGCAATAGTCCAAGTGTGGTCTTAGCAGGTCATTATAAAATGATACTGAGACTTCACATGATTTGCAATATGGCGAATATCTGTAGCTCAGATGTAAGATGAGGATGAAGGTTCATTCTCTGAGCTTGTGAGTTGGTTTCTGAATGTTTCATTACAGAATAGATAACATCTTCAGTGTGATAAACAGCAGAACACTGATATTGACAACTCCTAAATCACATTGTAGATGTTACCTAGCTTGCTAACAAAATGTTCAGTAACCAATAGACAAGCTCAGAGAATGAACCTTCAACCTCATTTCACATAATCTTGATTCTATCGCTCTGTTAATGCACCTCAGAACTGTATTGGGTTTTTTTTGGCAGCTGCAGCATACTGCTGGCTCATATTTAAGTAATTGTCAACTAGGACTACAAGATCCCTTGTGCACTTACTACTATTGAGCCAGATGCCACCTTTGATACCAGTGCATTTGGTTTTCCTTGTCTAAATACAGAACTATCATTAGCACCATTTCTGGCTTTAAAGTTTACTGTAGCCTTCGAATAGTCAAACAAGAATGTTCCAACTTCATGTCAGCCATTCATTTCAATAGGGTGGGGAGGACACTTGGTGACCTAACTTGTCATCTCTCTTTGGCAGGAAGCTTGTAGCGGAACTGGTGCCAACAACTTAGTTGGCGTTGCCTGGGTGCTAAAAATAAGTCATTTCTTGCTCTCAAGTCAGGTTCCCTCCAGAGTTAATAACAACAAAGCAAACAGCCTGCTAAAGAAGAATTATCTCAGGCTAATCACCTCCCTGGGGCAGAGAGCTTGTCAAGACTACAGGAAAGCAAACAGGTGATGCTATTCCCAAAGCAAAGACAGAGAGGATTAGCCACAGCTCTTCCCACACAGAGAAGAATCTTACATTCAGTACTGACCTGATGTCCTCTCCTGAGCATTTTCAAAATTTGAAGCATATTTATTGTAGAAAATATCTTGGAGAAAATATCCACTGGAAATGTCTAAGAATGTCTAAGATGTCTCAGTCATCCAGATCATAGTTGTCCCAAAGGTGCTTTTTTTCAAGAGACAACTGGAATTTCTGGTTTGTCTTGAAGATGTTTCACGTCTCATCCAAGAAGCTTCTTCAGCTCAGAAGATTTGATTTGATCATCCAGGAACATATTTTCCCAGTAATGCTACTCTTAAAATCTAAAACCCAATGAAGATGGTTTCATGGAATAATTGCTAATAGTGTTTGTTAGGGTTCAGTTAAGACAAGTTTAGTTCGTTAACTAATTTTCAGTTCTAGGCTGAAGAATCAATTTACTTTAAGTACCGTATTTTCCGGTGTATAAGACGACCGGGCGTATAAGACGACCCCCTAATTTTACAGTTTAAAAAACAGGTTTA
>JAPKID020005180.1:0-11266 GCA_026931265.2 Tropidonophis doriae | reverse complement strand
GGGAAGGGAGTGTTAAGGGATAATCAATCCCCCCACCCCTCTCCAAATGCCAAACAGTAGGCAAAAGTGTTGTCCTCACTGCAGGAAGACTGGACCAAAACAGGACACCCTGAGAATATTCAAGCTACAGATTTGCAACTCACTGATTTTATACTACTTGTAAAGCTTAGGGATATTCTACTTCTATTCACATTTCATTCAGCACTCAGCTATATATGGATTATATTGCTCTGTAATGAAATTGTGTGACCTTTGCTCAAAGGTAATTATTTACCTGCATGTATATCAGTATGTTTACTCTGTACTGCTTTTTTTCTTCATCAGCAACCACAACTACTATAAACCTTCCAGTGAACACCTTAGAAATCCAGCGATTCCCCCGAGAAGCCCAGAAAAACATGGGGACAGAGAGACCAAGAGAGGGTGTGGGAAACGAGCCCATCACAGCAACAGTCATCCCTCAAATCAGTGGAGTGCAGATTTGCAACACCATCCGGGATCTGGAATGGAAAGATGGGATTGCCACTGTGCCTGGGAGCAACCTAAGGGTAAATCAATGAAGACTCTTTTTTTTGTTCTTAGGTGTGTATACCATTGGGCAAATTTCAGGAGTAGTACCTGATTGATACAAAATATACAGATTAGTCCTCAATTTACAACCAGCCACCCACCAACCATTCAAAATTATGACAGATGCCTCCCCCAAAAGCTACTTACGATCTAATTTTGAATTTACAGAGGCTGACCACACACACACACACACACACCTGCAATCATGTGATTGCATTTTGGGTACTTGGCAGCTATCTCACTTTTATGGCTGGTGCATCTCCCCACTGTCACATGAGTGCAATTTTTAATTTTTCCCATTTATGGAGTTTACTTCTTACATCTGCTGGGAGGAAAAGGTCTACTGGATAAAATGGATTTCCTTTATGAACACTGCATTTGCTTATCAACAGTAATGTTTACTTAGTGACCATCACAGAAGAAGTTATAAGACAGCTCATTTAACAACTGTAAAAATTTAAGACTCTAATTCTGGGGTCAGTTACATTTATAAGTTGAGAACTACCTATACTGGGCCTTTCAGGAGCACACACAAAAGGAAAACATGATGAGAACCTGGGTTTGACATTCAGGTCTTTTGCTGATGCATGACGCTTGTCCCTAGGTACCCTCAATTGCATTTATATGCTTGATTAAAACTGCAGTTCCAGTTTGAGATGATTATTTAATAGCGATCTAGAATCTATCATTGACATTTTTTTAAAGGAATTTAGGCCAGCCACTTAAATATACCAAGTGATCATCCATTACTACATTCTTTTACTAAAGCTATATATATTCTTGCCAGTATTCCCTTTGTCCCTGAACTCCTGATGTCAGGCATATTAGGGTGTCCTATGAAGAAACCCAAAGCATGCATTGGTTTAGCTACTATTTTGCAGCTTATCTCAAAGTGTATGTGAAGGTAAACCAAGATGATTCTAGGTGTGTTTTCTTATGCTCAGTAAAAGAAGGGTAGTTTATTTCACTCCATCACAATGTTGTCATGTCCCAAATTTGCTGCTTGCTTCCCCATTGACTTTTTATTTCCATCTTGTATTGACAGTTTCGAATAAATGAATATGGGACAGTGAAAGTAGTTAGTGCTGACAAACCTTCACCTGCAGAACCCATACAGGAATGTCAACTAGAAAGAAATGGGGATGATGGAGGGGTACTTACCTGCAAGGGCAATCCAATCAGGACTCCAGGTGAGGATTTGGAGAGGGAAGCATATAAACCTTTAGATACTTGTTTCCACAAGACTAGGTTCTACTGAACTATGGCAATGTGGAGAATGTTAAAAGCCATGACTAATTGCTCTTAATACTTCATGAATTTCATAGATGTCCTGATTTCCTGGGAAATGTGAATTCCTCAAGCACTCTTTTCCTCTAGTCCTGATCATTCTGTGTTACCCAGGATAAAATGTGTTTGTGTGTCATTTAATTCTTTCCGGTCCCAAAGTAATGTTACAAATAAATTTTGTGTAGGTCTCAGATAACCTATTCCTTATTTTATTGGTCAGCAGGATTACTCTCTGAAAAATGAAGAAAAATGTACCCAACTAATATGGCAGAAGAGGATTGACTTTTAAAACAGTTTGAATTTATCAAGGGGTTGCATAAAAATTTGCATAATGTAAAAATGTTAGGAAAGAGGCAATCAGACAGTAACTTAGAATGCTGCTAATTGCTTCATTTTTAATGTACCCCCCTTCATCCCTCATAATCAAGTTGGAGCTGCTATTAAAGAGTTGGACTGTATTCCAAAATCCATAATATTTATACTTTCTCTTTGTCGTAATCTTTGTAGCTATTAATCATAAGCCCATATATTTTTGTCTGTTTGAGGCTTTGCTGGCCTTGTGCAAATGTAAAGGGTTGCATTTCAAAATGGATGATTCCAGGGATCATTTGTGGAGAGGAATTATAGTGTTTTCAGTGATAAAATTAATTCCTAAAACCTTTGCAAAGTGTAAAGTGTCATTCTGATACTTAACCCATCCACCCCCAACACTGAAAAATATAAAAGAGATGTTTCAAATGTTGAGCTTCTGCTACTCTATTCATGGTCTGAGTTGTGAAAGATAGGCTATTATATTTTCATTTTGTACCCTTGACCTAAAATATGTAAAATTGGCACATAAAACATACCTAGAGCTCAGCCCACTGGATTATCATACTGCAATTTGGCCTGACCCAGAAAATGTTCTCATTATCATAACATTGATGTGACTTATTTGAGCTTTTCACATTCTGATTTCTGTAGAATCAGATATTCCAGAGCCTCTTAAACTTCCAACGGTGGACAACCTATACCACTGCAATACCTGTGGCCGAAGAAATATTTCTGGGTCAACCCAGGAAGGCCGGGCATTTTGCAGTGAGAACTGTCACCGGCAGTTCAAAGAAAGGTAATAAAGACATTGTCTTTAAATGGGGTGGGGAGAGAAGGTAGGGAGAGAAGAAAAATGAATAGACTTTTTATATCTTGTTCCTGCTGTTTTTTCCATTTCTTCCATGGACAGAAAGGAATACTATAAATCTTGTTTTAAAGGAGCACTTGGGCAAAAGAGCATCCATTAATGCGGAATAACAAATATAGGCAAGTTTATGTAACATAGGCAGGGGTGGTATTCACTTACTTTCCCTACCGGTTCACAAATGCCCTGTCCATGCATGTGCTTGGCCTTCTGCACAGGCGCTTTGGATTGAAATCGTGCCTAAATAGGATGGCATCGAGCTGGGGCAGGTGGGCAGGCCCATTTGCAATTTCCACTACTGGTTCAAGCGAACCAATCCAAACCAGTTAAATACCACCTTTAAACATAGGGTACATCAATGTCTCTCAATCTTATTAGCTTTAAAATGTACTAATTTCAACTCCCAGAAATTAGTGAACATTGTAGAGAAGCACAACCTACACATACATATATTAAGTGGGCTTTCTCCATAGGTAATCTTTTGACCTGAATATTTTACATTTCTTATAATTTCACCAGATTGAATATTCCCAATTTAAAAAGAAATTCATCTGGATTGAGGCATTTTGGTTTCTTTTTTTTTAAGAAGAGGATAAGAATATGATGTCAAAATTGCTTTGTAGCGATGAATGTCAAGCATGGACTTAGTGCAAGGTTGATTTGTCTTGAATTTCCAACTAAAATGATGGTTGAGAAACAGAATTAAATTGCATGAATCTGTTTCATTTAAGGTTTTATTACAGTGTACTCTAGTGGAAATGCTGTAGGTAAGGCGTAGTATTTCTGAATATTTAAAAATGCTAACATTGGGGTGTGCCTTTCTTAAAAAAAACTGTTTATTGTTTTTTGTCAATGTTGTTGCAGTAGGAAGTTCTAGTATTAAACCCAACTCTCATTGAGCAACATTATCTGGAGAATCTGCAAATTTGGGTGTTGTTTTTGTAGGTCTGTCATTGTGGAGAATTCTGCTGGCATCACCAACACTACTGAACTTCTCAAGTCAGTAAAGAAACGGAAGAGGAAAGATTATCAAAGCCCTTCAGAGGAGGAAGAGGAAGAATCAGAGCAAATGGTGTGACTGGGATGTTCTTGCATGTATTTGCAGTAGAATCTGATAGCAGCATTTTTTTTCCTGGTATGCATGCTCGCTCATTCACTCGACTGGCCTAAATTAGAGCCAGTCAGACCATGGAGCCATAGCTTTAACCAGTGGACACTCCAAAGTAGTGATGGGCAACTATTTTTTTTAGTGCAGGAGGACAGTGCAGCTGTTTTAAATTCTTTGGTGCCCTACAGATATAAAGGAATGGTCCATAGGCACAATGTAACATATGCATATTGTCAGGGTTCCATCTGACACATAATTGCACATGTGACCTATAGGACTTCTAGAGAAGAAAGAGATGTTCATATCTGTCCTCTATTCCCTCAGTGATCAAGATTTCGCTTCTAAGTGATTGTTATATTCTAAATACAGGTTCTTCTACATACAAGGATGGTACTGAATAGTGGGGTATCCATTATTTTCCTAAGTTGGATGTGCCGTGGTACCTTATCATTGTTTCCCTACTTTCCACTGGGTGGTTTGAGAAGTAGCTTTGCTGCACCAGATACATCAGATTTTGTTGGTTTTTCTTTGTGGATGTATTTTGATTCTTCACAAAATGGGGAAAACAAGGCAGAGTGCTAGGTGGAGGCCATTTGATATAGTTTTCTTTGGCCAGCAGGGCAACTCTCTGAGAGATCAAGACAGTCAGGCTGTGTTGCGCAAAAATAAAAATAGTGCTAGTAATTTTGGACATGGTCAAAGCCAGTTGTCATTTGAAAGAGTCTACCTATAATTTTTGGTTTTGAAATAATTTACTACTTGACAATTGCTTAACTTTTTAAACTTAAAAATGTATACATTATAACCCTATTTATTTATCAAATTTATATGGTGGCTCATCTCACAAGAAGTGCCTCATATATATTCAGAATTCATATTCATTACACTGCAGAATTACTAATCTACATTGTCTTACCCATTGAAAACCGCACATTATACAAGCCTAGTACCCTCCAGATATTTTGTATTAAATAGTTTATAATCTGTATTATTGAATATGATGGTGTGAGCTGAAAGAAGCTGTAGTTCAAAATATCTGGAGGGCATTGCTAGTTTAACCCTAATGCAATGCTCTATTAAGCTAGTTTTTATCTTTGAATATATTATGAAACCACAGCTATCTGCAGGATAAGTCAAAAGCAGTAGCTTATGCATCTTGATTGAGCCTCTTCTCTCCCCTCCTTCCTTTTCAAATAAAGTATTCCCCACCTGTGGATTTTTCACCTCATGTATCACTATATCATCACTGCTTGTTTAGAAATTGTTATTTGTAAAGGTTCTAGAAGCATTCCTAAATTGTAAATGCAGCACATGGCTAAAACTAACAAGATGCAAGGAATCTGGAACCAAATATTGCCCCTTAGTTCTTTCTTCTTCATTAAAGCACTGCAAACAGCATTAATTTTGAATGTAGCCCCATTCAAAGCAGGATTACTGTTTTGTTTTGGATTGAAATCATACTCCCACATTCATTACATTGCTCAAATGCAGCAGCATGCAGAGCCAAAGCTGCAATTATCCTTACAGGGGATAAAATTTGGTAATAATTCTGGTACATCTCTTTCTCGGAGTAGGGCTAGTAAAAATTGGGATGGTGGAATTTTGGAATGGTGCAGTATTACTATACCCTTATTCTCTAAACAATTTTTACTCTATAGACCAACCAAAAAATAAAAGTCTCTTTGTTTGGACTGACTGCTTTCAAGTTAAAATAACTTAATATGAGGACCCAGATTGTTGGGGGCAATATGCTAACCCTGTAAACTGCTTAGAGAGGGCTGTAAAAGCATTGTGAAGCAGTATATAGGTGTAAGTACTATTGCTATTAAAGATATGTGCAGATCTTCTATATCACATTTATATTTGTCTTAAGTTGCAAGTTCCCTCAAGGAGCAATTCAGCTTTGGTTTTAGCTATATTCCTACCTATCTTTTTACAGTAACTTAATGTTCTAAGGATTTCTGAGTACACTATTTTGTTATGTATCAACACAGTGGAAACAAAGAGTTTTGTAGCGTCATAAAGACAGCAAATTTATGATAAGTCCTGGATCACCAACATGCAGCTTGTAGACAGCACTAAATCAACAATATTCTTCTTGGTGCCTTCAAAGCTTCTTGCAGTTATCAAGAGGTATAAGTCTCTCTCCTGTGGCTCAAAGAGGAATTGAGATTTTTTTCCCCACACTTTGCATTGTGTTAATCAATTCACTAATGTGAGAATGTCTGTGTCATATGCAGCAAATATTTTGAGAATGCCAATGTAATAAGGTTATTCTCACATCTGCGTTTTATTTTCCACTGACCTGTTTTGCAGTCTCTGTCATCCATCACAGGCATTTATAGCACTTTGTAGATCTGATGAAGGGAATTTTGAAAGTTTATGCCTTGAGCTTATATCACAAACATTGTTTGTCTTTAGAGTGCTACAAAATTCTTTGATGTATTATAAAAGGTAACCTGAAATTGATCATAGAAAGCTAGGGGACATAATCTGAAACCCCAAGATTGCCATCATCCAAACCCTGGGAGTGACTACAGAGATGTTAAAAAATATGCCAAACAGTACGTTTTATCACTGTAAATTCATGAGGAATAATGTGTGTGTGTGTGTGTGTGTGTTCATACATATTCATATTCAATTTAACTGAGTTGGAATTTAATCACTTTTAATTACGTTGTCCCTTCTCCTAAGTGTGTAGTGTTCCCCTTCTAAAAAAGCCTCCCTCAAATTTCCTGGTATCCACATAAGTAAGAGATTTTGTTTGTGTGCCTTAGGAACTAAAGCAGGAGGAGATAAATGGTTCAGGAGAACTTCCTGCTGTTAATAATAGTAATGAAGAATGGAATGCCGATCAATTTGGTAAGCATATATCATGGCTTCTTTGTTTGAGCAACTATAATGTAATCATTAATAATCCCCAAATATGAAATGGTATGTTCTGTCAAAGATTATGCTTTTCTTACCTGTTCATTCTGAGATGCAGTCTGGCTATGTCTGTCCTATCTGCAGCCAGAATGTACAAGTGCAGAATAAAAGGAAGAACCTAATGCTTTTGAGTAAAGTGAAGTGTTCAGTCCTCAACAGCTGAAAGCAGATGATGACTATAATTTTTGGAAAGAGAAGTATCCTAAACTCTGCCCTAGATGTTTAAATGTCACTTAACATAATGTTTTGGAAATTTCATTTGTTCCATTTTCTGATATTTTTAGTTTCTAGTGAAAAGGCAGAAAGTTGGACCTGGGCATCATACCTAGAAGAACAAAAAGCCACAGCTGCTCCTTTAAATTTGTTCCAAGAAGTGAGTTATTCTTTTATATGCTGTCTTTATGGAGCTTTGACATTTTAATGTCAATCAACATATTTCTCTAATCATTGATTATTTTCTTTAAGAGAATCTGATTCCTGTTTTTTATGGTTGCTGTACTGTAGGAACTTCTTTTTATGTGAGGGATTCATTTCATAACATATGTTCTCAAATTTCAATCTCAAGCAAAGTTAAGGAAAGAAAAAGCAAACTAATGGTAATCTTCATCAAAAAAGAAAAAAAATAATGAATTTAGGAAAGAGAAAATGCATTCTGGGATATGGACACAATATGGTAGTTTTTTTAGGGCCATTAAGCTTTGGAAAGTCAAATGAAATTTAAACGTAGCAAATAAAGTTATTTTGTTGTGGAAGAAACAAAAATGAAATCAAATACTCTTCTTTTACAGGTAGTCCTCAATTTACAATCAACCATTCATTTAGTAGCCAAAATTATAAAGGCATTGAAAAAGGAGATTTACGACCAGTGTTGCAGCATCTCCTTTTTACATGATTACAATTTGGGCACTTGGAAACTGGCATGTGTTTACGATGGTTGCAGCATTCTGGGATTATGTGATCACCATTTGTGATCTTCCCAGCTGGCTTCCAGCAAGCAAAGTCACTGATGGTATCCCAGTTTGCTTAATGATTGTGATTCACTTAATAATTGCTGTGATTTTCTTACAACCATTTTTAAAAAAACTTGTAAAATCAGGCACAACTCCTTTAACAGCCACTGTGCTTAGCAAGGGAAATTCTGGCCCTAACTGTGATCATAAATTGAGAACTACCTATACTAGGAGGGAACAGTGATGAAATTCATTTTTTTTTACTACCAGTTCTGTGGGCGTGGCTTGGTGGGCGGGGTAGGGGAAGGATACTCCAAAATCTCCATTCCCACTCCACTCTGGGGCCAGCCAGAGGTGGTATCTGCCAGTTCTCCAAACTACTTAAAATTTCTGCTACCAGTTCTCCAGAACCTGCTGAATTTCACACCGGGGAGGGGGGGGGGCTTTCATAATGGAGAGTTAAAGTGCAGAGATAGGTTTATTACTTTCACATGTTTCAAGACCTCAAAATATGTGTACTGAACTTCTGTTTCTAATAGAAGCAGAAGCACAAGGCAGAGTTTGCAATCACATGGGAGCTGCCATCATAGTTAATGTCTTATTGCAGTAGTTTCTATTTAAATGTAGAAGAAATTATGCATCTCTTACAATTTTTTTAATGTGATTTGTTCTTTTTAGCACCAGTCGATTACCCCAAATAAGAATGGTTTCAAAATGGGAATGAAACTGGAAGGCATAGATCCTCAACACCCCTCAATGTATTTTATTCTCACTGTAGCGGAGGTGAGATGAGTTTATACTGTTACATATTGTTCTAGCTCAGCTATTCTCTTATTTTCCCCTAGTTTCTTTCATTTATGTAATTTAAAGCTCGCCATTCATTTTAGGGTGAATATGCAACCTAGTTGCAAGAAGTACTAAAACTAAAAATAGGAGCCAAAAGGTTGTCATCCTAAAATATCATACGCTATCAGTGGAAAGCAGCACATGATTTAACAGGATAGCCCATGTGCTTCTGTTGCTTTCTCTGCATGCAGGTATGTGGCTACAGGATGCGGCTTCATTTTGATGGCTATTCTGAATGCCATGATTTTTGGTTGAATGCTGACTCTCCCAATATTCATCCTGCTGGCTGGTTTGAGAAAACGGGACACAAACTTCAACCTCCCAAAGGTAGGTAGATTAGGACAGTGCACTTAGAAGCTCACTTCCAAAAGCTTTTGTTGTCTGATGGCAAAGTGAATGCAGGAGTGAGTGAATGAAGTGCTTTCAGAGGAAGGGAGAGAATGGAGAGGTGAACAAATCTCTAAGTTTCGGTGTCTAGTTTTTCCAAAGCTAAGTTGCTAAGTCAATTTCATTCTGTTTTTATATCACTGTGTAACTTTTTTAAAAGCCCACAAGAACATTTTCCAACATATTTTGGCAAGCAATATGATCAAGGTGAGAAATGTCAAGACAGTTAGTCAGTGGGACAGCTTGAATCCAGAAGTTGCGAATGCTCCAACACTGGAAATTTTAAAAAGGAGATCGGACAACCATTTGTTCGAAATGGTATAGGATAGTGATGGCTAACCTTTTTCGTCACTGCGTGCCGGGAATGGCACGCAAAACCATCCCGCGAGGAACATGCAGCCTCGCTGGACTTTGATGAAACCCAAAAGATCAGCGTTTTATTGCACATGCATGCGCTAGCACATAAATTTCCAGTTTCAGGTGCTGGTGTGTGCCTGAGAAACAACTAGCCATCACGCATGCATGTAACAGAAACCCTGAAGTTTGGGTGTGCCAGGATGCTGCTCTTCTGGATTTCAGCACGAAAGCCAACTGGTCTGTGCGCATGTGTGCACAGGAATGTGTTAGAGGAGCCAGTGAGGCCATGCTTCCCACGTGGGATGGCTCTACGTGTCATTTCCAGCATGCATGCCATAGGTTTGCCACCACAGGTATAGGACTTCCTCCCTGTGGAAGAAGACCTCCAAAGTCCCTTCCAACTCATTCTGTATTGTGCAATTAAAAAAATACATTGTTATAAGACATGCATAATACGTTGTGTTTTTTTGACACAGTAGTATTTATACAGTTCTGACAAGAAACTATCAATACTTGAATGTTTAGGAAACTTAAGCCATTAATCATTTAAAAAAGAAAAGGTGTTATATCAATATCAGTGAGTTCAAGTTGTGACTTAGCCATGGAAGTCAGCTGGGTGACCTTCAGCTGGTCACTCTCTCAGCCCAACTTACCTCACAGAATTATTGTTTTGGGGAAAATAGAAAGTGTATTATATATGTTCTCCACCTTGAGTTATTTGTAAAAACAATGAAGGCGGGATATAAATAAATAAAAAATAAATATAAACTGATTTAAAATGTTGATATTAATAAACATAAGATAATGTAGCATTTACAATTGAAACTGGATATAGCATTAAGAAGCAGCTGCATATTACATCAAGATAGTTGTTATACAATAAAGAGTTATGTCTTCAGTTGATTACACTAAGGCCTCCACTGTATTGTTACTTGTTTAGGCATTTTGAGAAAACAAAAAAGATGAAAAATAGGCAACAGAAATTTAAAAAAGAAAAAATAATAGAAAATAAGTGCTGCTTGTTTTTAATTTCCCTTTTATGATGCTTCGTCTAATTTACAGCATTTATCAACATTTAAGCCCCCTTAGAAACCAAACTATAAATGTGTCATGCTGTATGATATATTTTGTGTATGAGAGCCATTCTTGCTTAAGTTTGGTTAAACGTCTATTGGGAATATACTTAATTTGACTAGAGAATTGCAACCCAAAATAAGATAAGAACAAATAAGGAAATATATCTTCATTTTGATTCTTCAGATTCTTGAGATGAAATTAAATAGAATTCACAGTGCTATATAAAATGAAGTTATAACTGTGTTACCTATGAGAAGCAAAAATACAAATTCAACGAAGGCCATACTCTTATTAGGGAAACAGATGTTATAGTAGCTACACATGCTCAAATTTGTTACAACTCTTCATCATGAAAGCTACACACATTAGAAGTGTGCAGCCATGTATACAGTATATATGTATGTATGTATGTATGTATGTATGTATGTGTATACGGTATATATATATATATATATACGTTATTTTTAAGAGCTGATTAAATTGTAAGAGGCCAGGATGGCAACATTTCGGGCTCATTAGCCCTCATCAGCTGGTCTCACTTACTGTTGTTGTTACTGGGATTTGAACCGGCACCCTTCA
>JAPKID020005179.1:0-11266 GCA_026931265.2 Tropidonophis doriae | reverse complement strand
GGCCATCTGGCACAGATCCCAGTATTGTATAATAATTTTTTTCTAAATAAGAAAGGATAATTCCCTCTTATGTCTGGGTTATCATCTGGGACCTGATTCAGAATGGCGTTAGTTTTTCTGGAAACATAAAGCAGTAAGTCATCATGCTGTGTCCTCGGGTATTCCCCCCCTCCCCCCTCTTACTAGTTTATTATCTCTCTCTCTGGATAAAACATTTACTCCAACACTGTTAGACATTTTAACAGATATTTTTTGTGGTTCCTCTATCTTTTCACCCACATCCACTGCCCCCCCATCACATCTTCAATTTTTTGTTCATCTTGCAATAGTGTCTTTTGTATCTCCAAAAGTTCCGACTCTGATGTTAAATTATCCTTCTGGCTCTCTGTTAACTCTTTGTGGATGCAACATCTTATACAGGTGATAAAACAGACCAAATCCAGCACCCCCTTGAATTATTGGACTCTATCTAGTGTCAATATGCTTTGATTCTTGTGTGTAGATAGCATGGAATAAACTGGTAATACCTGATTTCTTGTGCCTGAACTTTATGACTGCAATGGGGACTGGCACTTCCATTGGTAAACAATGCAATTGTTAAGTGAGTTGAATCCATTAAATTTTGTTTTATCTTTTTGTTGTTAAGCAAATGACACAGTCATTCCTCCATTGACTTTGCTTGTTGGATGGCAACTGAGAAGCATATGGAAACCATGCTGGTTGCCAAGCATCCAAATTTTGATCCCATGACTACAGAGAAGCTACAATGGTCTAAGTGTGAGGACAAGTCATAAGTTGGAGACTCTCTAGACTTGCAGATGTTTTTACTATGATTTGGTAAGCATGGGCAAATTTTCAATGGGTTTTGCTAGGCTTAATCTCTAGTGTCTTTTATGGGGGGGGGGAGAGCAGGGATGGGGCTATTCAGCTCTGGAGAGTAAGCCATACCACCATCTGAACATTTTTATACATGACAACATTTTTTATTAGGCAGTAATAAGAACCTCAAATTCATCTTCATTATTCAAACATTAGTAACACTCTCCAAAATGTATTAAACAGAATTACAGAGTTGGAAGGGACCTTAGAGGTCTTCTAGTCCAACCCCTGCTCTAGCAGGAAACTATAGCATTTCAGACAAATGGTTGTCCAATCTCTTCTTAAAAACCTCCAGTGTTATAGCACCCACAACTTCTGGAGACAAGTCCTTCCACTGATTAATTGTTCTAGCTGTCAGAAATTTCTCCTTAGTTCCAAGTTGCTTCTCTCCCTTATTAGTTTCCATCCGTCGCTTCTTGTTCTGCCTTTAGATGCTTTGAAGAATAGCTTGACTCCCTCTTCTTTGTGGCAACCCTGAAATATTGGAACACTGCTATGAGGTCACCCCTAGTGCTTCTTTTCATTAAACTAGACACACCCAATTCTTGCAAATGTTCTTTATGTGTTTTATCTTCCAGCCCCCTAACCATCTTTGTCGCTCTTTCACTGCACTCTTTCTAGAGTCTCAAGTTTTGGATAAAAAATAGCTGGATGTTTTTAGTTGCTGGCATTATCTGAGGATAACAAAGATTAGATTTAAGAGTATGTCTTTCTCAGAGATGTAGCAAAACATATAAGATAATGTATCTGTTTAATCTATTGATCCATACAGGAAAGGGGAAGGAAAAATTACAGCTTGGATGGGTGGTGGTGATGGAAGAGGCAACACTAACATCTATGCACTGAAGTAACTTTTCACAACATCGTATCTTTCAATTGGGACTACAATTCCCAATTTCAGATTTAGCTAACATAATCAAAATGGGGGTTGTAGTGTTCAGGTGTGCAACTTGAGGAAAACTGTTTAGAATCAAAGAATAAGGTGATTTTGAGCATATATTTGGCCTAACAATTTGTTGTCAGGAGGAGGCAAAATGAGCTCACAATGTTTTTAATTACTGGCCTCCTTTCTTTACCCTGCCCAGTAATGCTGAAAAGTAGCGTAAGGAGGGAACCTGTTTTATTGTTGTTATGGCTGAGTCACTGAGATGCTCCAGGTAGTCCTTGACTTAACCACCACAATTGGCATCAGGAAATTCATTGTTCGTCGGTGCAGTCATTAAAGTGGCCGTGATGTGACTGCGCCCAGTTGTACAAACTTGTTTGCCAGAGTCATTAAGTGAATCACTGCAATGGTTAAGCACATGACTGCCAGCTTCCCCATTGACTTTGCTCATGAGAGGCTGGTAGGGAAGGTCACAAATGGGGATCTCATGAGTGCTGGTTGCCAAGCACCCAAACCATAATTACATGAACAGCAAGGATGTCGGTGACTTTTTCAGCACCATTGAAACTTCAAACGGTTGCTAAATGCATAGCCTTCAGTGAAGGATTATATGTATTAACTATCAGCTGTCAGCATACTTCACTGCAATTTTTAAGACATGTCTGGACCCAGGCTGTTTTTGTTCCTGCCATCATGTTGGTCCTTCTCTCCACCTTTAGTAGCAATAGCATTTAGACTTATATACCGCTTCATAGTGCTTTACCACCCTCTCTAAGCACTTTACAGAGTCAGCATATTAACCCCAACAATCTGGATCCCCATTTCACCCACCTCGGAAGGAGGGAAGGCTGAGTCAAACTTGAGCCTGGTGAGATTCGAACTGCCAAACTGCTGGCAGCCAGTGATCATCAGAAGTAGCCTGAAGTATTGCAATCTAACCGCTGTGCCACCACCAGCAAACTGGACCTTTAAAAGTTTTCAAGCAAAGGATGAGCAAAGGAGATGAATTTGGCCAAGCCAGCATCAACTTCAGTTGTCTCTATCAGCCACCAAAGGATGACCAGAGAGAAGTGTAAGAGAAAACAAGCATGTAAAGGATTTGGAGTAATCTCAAATGGTTTGAACCACAGTAACGGGACCACGTGTAAAAGTAAACGTTTGAAACAGTCCAACTTGCTAGGGAATCTGGATGCTGTCTTTGAACAGTCTAGAGAGGCACCAAGTTTGCTCTGAAGGTTTAAATGGCAGATCCCATTTTCTGCTGCTTTCTGGAAAGAAGTTGCAGCTGTTCTCTCCTGCCCCCCCCCACCCCCCAAGTCATTTGAAGAAACCCATCCTCAGCCCTTGAAGGCCCTCGGGCTGCCCAGCACTGCTGCAGTTGTGCTTGTGTCTGCATTCCTTCCCCCAGCCCCACAAGTCCTTCCCTGGAGCCTCTTTTCTGTTGCTGAGAAAGAAGAGCAGTTGGGTACCCAGGGACAAGGGGGTGTGAGGGGGGGACGACAAATAGCTACTGTTCCAGCGCTGCTGGTTTGTGAAATGAGTCACAGCCGGTGGGACTGGGCTGCAGAGGCTTCAGGAAACCACGAATCCCAACAGCTCAGGGAGATTCTCCTTTCACGCAACAGAAGCCAAGAGATGCCTTTGGATGCAAGCCTTTGTAATCAGCCAAATCCCAGCCCATCTGAATTATCTTTCATGACTCTGAACAGCTGAGAACCAGGGAAAACTGTCTGGTGAAATGAAGGGCTTTCCGGCTGGCAGTGATATTTGCCAGCCTCCAGATGTCGGCCTGCCACTTGCTGGGGCTGTGACAGACAAGCCATTTGCACTGGGAACTGAAAGGACAATCGGACCGGAAAGCATATATGCATATAGCGCTAAGCAGATGTCATAGGATACAGGGCTTCCAAGCCATTTTCAGTATTGCACAGAAGGGAAATATTACTGTTGGCACCAATGAAAAATTTACTATGTACACACACACGTCTTAAAAATGCAGCAAGTGTATCCTTAAAAAAAGCTGGCAGTTTTAAAAGGGAGCGTTTGCATACATACACTGCAGTTAGTTTTCTAACACTTTCTAATGTTTTGAGAGCAATTCTCCCAGCAGTGATCCCCCGCCCCCTTTTAATGTTTCAGGAGGAAAAATCCTGCTGAAGTTTAGGCAGGCATCCTTGAGCCTTTTCCTCCTTCTTAACATATTCCCTTTGATTTCTCCACTGTTTGAAACTTGATGATTTTTCTTCATAAAGCATTACTTCCAATTGTTTGATTACTCAATGTTTGGACTGCAATCTGTTCCACTTGTTTGTGCTAGCCTCAGAATTCAAGCAGCACCTATCGGGCAAGTGTGCTTGAGACCATACGTCTTCTGCTGAACTTGTTTTATTGCTTCTTATTTTGATAACAACTTAAATCTTCTGTGCACCTTTGCCTCCTGAAACCATAATTTAAATTATGGCTAACTGCAGAGCAGATGCCCTTTGAACATATAAACATCAACTCCTCATATCTTCTGTGATCTTCACAATATGGCCCTCTAGCAGTGTTAGTGTCTAACCAGTTTAGGAGAATGGGAATTGTTCTCTAATATACCTAGTACAGGGGTCTCCAACCTTTGCAACTTTCCATCTGAAGGACTTCAGCTCCTTCAGACTTAAAGTTGCAAAGGTTGGAGACCCCTGACCTAGTAAGCATCAAGTTGGAGAAATTACTGCTCGGTGTAAGAGCGTTACTGGAACGATTAAGTTCAAAGATCCACCTGCACAAATTTGCTGTGAACAGAATATGGGAATACATTCATTTTCCAAGAAACCATGAATGTAATAAAGATCAAGCAAGCTCTCGCTAACAATGGCGAACTATAGTTGTGGTAGAAACTTCCACCAACATCACGACTACAACACTCACTCTGCATTTAGATGTTTAGGACCAATTCTCCTTCATGCTTATTGCCCTTCGGCTATTTTTCTCCTTGTCAAGCTTGGTGATGTTTGCCGCCAGTGAAGCAAAGTAAACAATGCTGTTGTGATGAACCAGAAGTCCTTTGAGCCATTTTATGAAGAATTGGAGTTACATTTTTTTTTCTGAGATAAAGGTGGGAAGGATGTTTTTCCTCCTGTTGCAGGGGAATGAATGATTAGGGCATGTCACTAATGGAATGAGGTCACAAATGTTGCCGGGAAGTTCTAGCAAAGCTTCAGGGCTTTCTGGCCTTCCCTCTTTTTATGGAGGTGCATTACAATTCTTTTATTTCCCCTGTCTGACCAGATGGTCTTTAATTCCTCCAGAGACCAGCAGTGAGATTGTTTTTTTTTAAAGCATTGCATCCCAAAGAGTCTTCTCGAGCCTGTACAATCAGTTGTGCAATATCCAGTGTATATTATCCTCAATAGGCTCAGTTTCATGAAAGGAAAGTGATTTCCCAGAAGCAGAGAGGAAGAGGAGTAGAATAACAGGGCTGGTTCAATGGGCTCATAGCAAATGTCCCAGAAAAAGTGTGTGTCTCTGGTGTTTCTATGTGTGTCTGTCTAGTAGGGCTTCTCCACATACCTGGCCATTTTCCTCCCTGCATACTGCCATTCACTGGCACAGTCCTCTCCTTGCTGCCACTTGACCAGTGTCTGGTTCACACCTGCTCCATTCCTGGCTGGGCTAGCCCCTGCACAGCCTGGCTCCTTTCCTGAATGCAGGAGGCCAAGCAGGGAGCAGGGGGAGAGAAGAGAGCAAGGCAGGGGAGGGGATGTGAGGGAGTGAGCAAACAAGCTGGAGATGACAAGGATGGTGGCTGTGGCACAGATGGAGAGACAAGCCCATTGCTTTGCTCAGTGGCAGTCCCCAAGGAAGGAGGAAGAGGCGTACCTAAAGCATGTGTGTATGTGGAGAGAATGAGAAGGAATTTATTTATTTAGATGGCGTATGGCAAGTGATAAGAAAGAGCAAGCATAATCTGAGAGTGTCGCTAGGCAGGAAGAGAGAGAGGTGATCCAGCTGACTTCGGATATTTGGGTTTGGAATTTTTTTGGGGGGGGGGCAAAATCTCTCCTGGTGATTATTGAGTAAATTTTACCATAAGTAGATTAAGAGGGTACTGTAAAAGATATCAATCAGACCTTAATGGTCATGAAGTCATTATTTCTAGAAAACTCTTTAAGGGATGTTTGTTTGCTGTTCTGTTTTCTTTGTACAAGTAGCCCAAAATTTATGTTGCCAAGGGAGGAAATTTGTTAAGTGAGTTTTGCCCCATTTAATGACTTTTCTTGCCATATTTGTTAAGAGGATCACTGCAGTTGTTCAATTAGTAACACGGTTGTTAAGTGAATCTGAATTCCCCATTGATTTTTGATTGTCGGAAGGTCGCAAAAGGTGATCATGTGACACTGCAATCATCATCAATATGAGTCAGTTGCCAAGTGTCCAAATGTAAATCACATGACCCTGGGGATGCTGCAACCCTTGTTAGTGTGAAAAATGGTCATAACTCCCTTTTTTTTCAGTGTAACTTCAAACGTTCACTAAATGAACTGTGGTAAGACGAGAACTACCTGTATAGTTAATACTGAGGCAATTGCTACAGCTAGTTTGTAGAATACAAAGGTCCAGAGAAATAGCATTTCAAAAATAAAAGTGGACTCTCTTTTCTCACTCTCTCAAGAAAAGACATTTGTATCATATTATAATTACCATGTACAGACAAATGTTAGAAGTTGTAAGATTATGATTATGTATATTTAAATAATATTAGTAGTAGTAGTAGTAGTACTGTGTTTAAAATATATTGATCCAGACAATACACTGTTCACCAAACATTTATGGATGTTAAAGAAAAAACTATAAAATTAAAAGCCAAGGTTTTTTTTAAAAATACAGATTAATTACATTTTAAATACATAATGTTATTATTATTTATTAGATTTTTATATCGCCCTTCTCCCTTTCGGGACTCAGGGCGGTGTACAGGCAACGATAAAAATCAATAGTATAAAACATAAAATACATTAAAAATATGTTAAAAATATATTAAATGATATGGAGGTGAAATAATGTTAGCCTCCTAATTGCAGGAAGTCATTTGTGGTGACAACTTGGTGCTGAATATATGGTGTTGCAGTGGGTCCCCCAATCCCTTCAACTAGAGCTAAAGGAAGGTAGCAGCTTCTACCAAAATGAACTTCATTTCCAAAGGTTCAGAAAAAGAAAAGATCTAGAAAGTGAGACACTGGGGGAAGTGGGCTCCATTGCTCATCCTCACCAAATTAGCACTTTAAAAAAAAAATCTGTTTCTTGCCATATTATTTCTCTGTTTCTCCTATGGCAGCACTTGGCACAAATCACTTCACTCTGCTGAATGATAGGACCAGCCACATTAGGTTAGTGTTGTTTTTGCAAAGTTCTCATTTTCAGATCTTCAGAATGGGTACCTATAAGTAGTCCTTCTTCTCACAATCTACCTTGATGTAATCCTTCTGCACCCCCTCTATTCTTTCCATCCATCAATCTCTATGACTTGATAAAGGAAGATATCCAGGAAAATCAGAAGTCTTTTAAGGTCATTTTAAAAAATGATGTATTCGTCTGGAATCAAGAGAACTAGTCTGCTTATTTAAAGTATTGAACCATTTTAAGCACCAAAGCTATTTATGACCAACCTGTGCTGCAAAGAAATACGTTCCATTTCTCTGTATTTTATTGGCTTTCTTTCTTTGCACTGAAATGGGCTACTGTGCACATGACAATTGGGGGGAGAGCCTGTAGCTGCTGGAGTTGAGGTAACCCTTTCATCACTGCATCTGAACACTATTTGGATTTAAGCAGGCTGTGTTTAATGTAACAAAACAGGTAACCTATAGTCTTGCTAGGAAATCCAAATTGGCCAAATCCAGTACCAAACACTGCAATGTTGTATCTTGAAGATCCCGTACATGGGGGCATCCTGCGTTAAGTCCAGGGCTGTAGCAGAGATAGACCAACCAGTCTTGGTGCCTTGAAAGCCACAAACCTTCCCATGGCAATGCCTCTGCCGTGTATTATGACTGCAGTCCTTGTGATTGCAGGATTGTAACTTTGTTGCTTGTATGCTTACAATTTATATTGATGTTGATTGCTTCCTGATTGCTTTTTTTTTTACCCTATAACTATCATTAAGTGCTGTACCTTATGATTCATGATGAATGTATCTTGTCTTTTTATGTACACTGAGAGCATATGCACCAAAGACAACTTCCTTATGTGTCCAATCACACCTGGCTAATAAAGAGTTCTGTTCTGTTCTGTTCTGTTCTGTTCTGTTCTGTTCTGTTCTATTCTATTCAGTAGAGGAGTTCTGCCAGATCTAGACTAGACTAGACTAGACTAGACTAGAATAGACTAGACTAGAATAGAATAGAATAGAATAGAATAGAATTCTTTATTGGCCAAGTGTTATTAGACACACAAGGAATTCGTCTTTGGTGCATCTGCTCTCAGTGTACATAAAAAAACCCCAAAGATATATTCGTCAAGAATCATAAGGTATATCTCTTAATGATAGTCATAGGGTACAAATAAGCAACCAGGAATCTATTCTGCTCAGAAATCCAGGATCAGATTTCCCTGTCAGAAAATACATTATTATTTTTCTTATTCCTATCTTATCCTTTTCTTTTGACTGCCCGTGTGTCTCTTCCATGGTGTGTGTGTGTGTGTGTGTGTGTGTGTGTAGGCTTCTCCCTGGCTTTTTCAAGTTTGCAAGTGAGAACTCTCCAGCCCGTTGTGGCTGCTGAGCTGAGCTTTCTTCCGTTTGAAGTTTTGATGAAGTGTACGCTGAGACCTCTCGGTGGAAGCAGTCGCGGGGATCACATTCCAGCTGTCCGCTTGGTAAAAAGGCACAAGAGCAAAGCAAACGAAGAAAGCCCTCTGTACACAGAGCCGGCTGCGTGTCTGATGGGAGAGTCAATAAAAGACTGAGAGGCTTGTGGCTCCTGTCTGTCACCGCAAACCGCGAAGAGTCCCTGAATGGGCCGGGCGTAGTAGTAGAGTTTCTCGGTCCGACTGAATGAACCCAAGGCGTGCACCGCAACGGAGCACGAGGTTAGCTTGGAGGAGGTGCACATAAACACAGCTGTTCACAAGAGCACCAGACATGGATCGTACCACTCTGGAGGCAGGGGGAGAGCAGCCACAGGTAGTTTCCCTCCTCTTCGCTTCTCCCCAGTGAAAGAAGACCTCCTTGGTGGCTCCTGGTATAAAACTGATGGGCAAAACGTAGCTGATGGGAATCGAGGCGCCAGGCAAGGAGGCTCTTGGAGCAGCCGGAGGAAAAAGGGGATTGGTCCAAGCCAGAGGGACCCACGGAGGAAGCCGGCTTAGCAGGTGCCCTGATACTCCAGGCTCCCAGCCTGAATTGAAAGAGAGGCAGAATAGCAAAAGTGGGCAGAGTGTTTCAAGGAAGCCCGGGAAGCAGACGCTCAGTCCCATGGCTGCAAAACTCTTCAGGTGGGTTTTTCTCTCTTCTCCTCTCTCTCTCTTTTTTGTCTTCCTCCTGCCCTTGCCTGCTGCTGGAAACCCTTCCTTGCATTGTCCTCCTCTGGGGAAGGAGGAGGAGGGAACAGTCCGGGTTGGGCTGCTGTGGGGAAGAGCCAGGATTCACCTGACTTCAATCTGCAGCTGAGAGGCTGGAAGGGGGAACTGGAAAGGCTGTGGTTGGGGTTCCACGCAGTGGGCTCGCCCTGGCCTTTGAGCTGGTTGAATGGCCATCGGTTCAACTCGTGGCACGCTCCCCTGACTCTGGCTTTCTTGAGAGAGGCTGGGTGTGAGGAACGGCTGAGGAAATGCACAGGGCTGGGAAATAGGATGCTGCAAATAGCCCGAAGCTCTGTCTCTGCTCCTGGAGGAGATCCCTGCCCTTTTCTTTGGCTCCATCCTTATTCCCTTTACCTCTTTCTACAGGAATCCCAGGCAGAATACACGTCAGTTTTCCTATTCTAGTCGCTGTTATTTCCATTTGGCTTTTGTTCTATCTTTCTGCCCAGAGGAATAGGGTCCCCCCCCCTCTCCCCCTGTTACTTGTACTACTCCTAGTGTTAGTACATAGTGATCGTCTACGGCCTTTGAATTCTTATGTGATTTCCTTCTGGAATTTCATAGTTAAATCTCTGCCTTATAGAAACCTGTCTTGTTAAATTGCCTACAACTTGTTGTAAGCGCACACACACACACACACAGATGGGTGGCTTCTTATTGTGAGTTTGTTTTCATGTTCTGGTGCTGGCTTTTATTTTATTTTTTTAAAGAAAAAAGCATTCACCTATAAAAAGGGAAATTCACTTTCGGTATTCTGAATTCTCTAGAATTTATTTCAAAACAGTCAGGTGTAAATTGGATCAAATCCAACCCAAAATTGCATGGTGCCTGCCATGTGCAGAAAATAGCAAGAGTAGACGATGAGTAAATGATGCATTGTTGTGGGGAAAGGAATAAATAGAAGAACGCAAGTGAAACGCTTGTTACACAGCCCCTGGGTGCTAGTTAATTTGTTTTAATTTGTGTAATTCTACCAACTGCAGAATGAAGTGACTGATTTGGGGAAGGCTGCATAAGTTTTATTGCTTCATTTTGGCTGCATCCCCCTCTGTTCTTTAAGAAGCTAGAAGCATTTGAACACTAAGCTAGAGTGTCACAGGGCATGTTAATCATTTTCTTAGTAAAGTTTTTAATGCACCTGATTCTTTAATTTTGTTTTTGTCTTAGGCTGACCTAGATATCCAATATTGCTTTCGTCCAATATACTGCTGTTAGTTTTCAGACATTAATGAAGTCTTGGCTGAATGTGCTTAGTCAAATGTCCAGTAAGTCAAAAGCTGCATGAAAAACAACGGGAGCATTTAAGTGGAAATAGGTTAGATCTAGAAAGGCCTAACCTGGCGTCTCAGTTTGAAAAATCCATAGTTGTTCATAATGCTGAGGCCACGGTTCCCTCAAAAGAAGTAGACCATAAATCTCCAACATGTATCAGAAGGGCACTTTCAATCCATCAGTGCTAATTGCACTGTGGCCGAGTTTCTGGCTAAATAGAGTTCCTGAAACATAACTATCCTCCCCTTATTTGTTTCTGGAAATGTATTTCTTTGTCCAAAGATTACCAGAGCAGAGTCAAGTTCTATAACAGGTGAATTGTACAATCTTTTTCGGCCTTTGCTAATTGGCTACAATCTTTTTCTCTGTAGAATGGTTACTTGGTCATTGAATATCTTGAGGTGTTAATTTTAAAGCCAAACTATATGTGGCATCAAATGGATGGCTTGCAGGTGCATTTGGTTTTTGTTTGTTGGTTTGTTGTTAAAAGTGTAAGTAGCAAAGGTGGGAGTGAGGAGTAGGAAAGGTACAGCCAAAATCTGTAGCACAGCCAAGTTTCTATTTTCCATAAGTCCCAACAATTACCTGGTCCCCTTGGGCACCTGGGCCCTAGTTTCTAGAGCAGTGTTTCCTCAATCTTGGGGAGTTGAAGTCCTGTGGACTTCAACT
>JAPKID020005178.1:0-11266 GCA_026931265.2 Tropidonophis doriae | reverse complement strand
CAAAAGTCTGTAAAAGCAAGTAGGTCAATAGGTACCATTTCAATGGAAGGTACATTCTGTGAATAGTTTAAAGTCATATATACTTATGTGTGTGTATATGAAGAGAGAGAGACAGAGAGATATATAATAGACAGACAGACAGACAGACAGACAGACAGGCTACCTATGCATTTTTTTCAGGACTTTTTCTCATGACATATGTGTTTTCCCTTTTCCTACCAATTTTAATTTACTCCCTTATTTTCAGCATATCTGTACCACAGCCAACAGTGTTAACCAAGTCAGGAAAGAAACTCCATCTTATTACCCTATTAGGCTGTTTACTTATTTTTACTCAAAAATATTTAGCATTTTAGAACATATCTCATGTGTCTCATTTTCTCAGGGATTGATGACATTTTCTCCACCCTTAAGATCTATATCAGGGCTGTCAAAACTCGCAGCCTGTGGGCCAGATGCATCATGTGCTGGCCCCGCCCCTGCCCTGTTTAGCGAAGTGGAGAAAAGTCCTGATACGTCATGTGACGACACCATGATGATGCAAGTTTGGCACCCCTGATCTAAATGAACCAACACTTTTATGTTACTATCACAGAGAAAAATACAGTTAGATCTGTAATCTTTCTGCCGGATATGAGAATTGAGTGCAAGCTAGAAAAGAGAGGACTGAAATAGAAGAGAGTTCTTATGTCTGCAGAGTCCAAATTGTTATCAGATTCTTCTCCAAAGCAATTGCATTTCTGACTATTTGTAGAAGCGAAGGGAAATGTCTTTTTTTAGCTCAAGCAATAGGCTACATTTTATTTCAGCTCACAAACATTATTATTAAGAATTTAAGGTGATATGACATACTGCTCCTATCAAGGGAGATCAGGATGGTAAGCTCTTCACTGAATAGATGAAACTGAAAAATCCTTATTAATTTCATTTCAGTTGCAAAAATAATTCAGCTCTACAATGATTTAAAAAAATCCTTCAACTTCATTCAGTCTTCCATGCGGTTTCTGTAATCTTTAATCATAACTACTGAAACTTAAGCAAGAGGTATTTATTTAAGGGGCTGTCTATTTTATTTTCTATAAACATTATGAAATAAAACAATGCTTCAGTTCAGCAAAATGAGAATCTTCTGTATGGCACTTTTATATCTTGAGGAACATTATTTAATGAACATGGCAGGAGAGCACTAAATGAATTAACATTGACCATATATTGTACGCCTATCCAACTATTTAGAAATTTGTAAGAGGCAAGCAGAAGATTCTAATATACTCAACAAGGAAACAAACATTCAATATGGAAATTAATTTCCACAGCTAATATTACATTTACATTATGCAAAAATGTAGCTTGTTAAATCAAGTCAAATACTGATTGTATTACTGTAATACTGGAACAAAACCGAGTTTCTTGATTGTTCCATTGACTAATCAACTCAAAGTCAAAATGACAAAAGTACATTTAGTAAGTCACATCCTGATCTAAAAAGATGTTTTAGAAATACAAGTAGATTTTTGTGTCTATTATACCCTTCATTGCCTCTTCAAAATACTGCTATTGAAAAAGATACTTAGTTGACATGTATAAAGCAGTCTTAAAATAGAAAACAGCAGCAACGAATTATCTCTTAAAAGTAGCAATATCAATAACATTTATATACCACTTCATAGTGCTTTACAGCACTTACTCTGTAAGTAGTTTGCAGAGTGACCTAACAATCTAGGTCCACATTTTACTCTGCTTGAAAGGATGGAAAGCTGAGTCATCCTTGAACTGTTCAAGATGCAAACTATTTTGGCCAAAGATAGGTTAAGGCATCTTACAATATAACAAGGGGTTAAAATTAGGGAGGGAAACACCTAAATTTAATAACTAACAATTCAATTAATTAAACATACTATCATTGCCCTCTATTCATTTCATTTTCCCTTTGATTACATTAAAAATTATGGTCTGGTAACAATTTTCACAAAAGCTGTAGGAAGGTTTGAAGAGGTTGTACATGGTCCCTGTGGTTTCAGATTGCCCACTAGTCTATTAAGGGCATCTTTCAATCATGATTCAAAAAGATGCTTCAGATCTCATGTGAATTCAACACTTCTCTGCTACAGATTAAGTCAGCCAAGTCCTTTTTCAGACTACTGAAAACCTGAAAAATGATTATGCTTTAAGGATTCATTAAAGCAGCTTTTTTTTCTTTTTTGGCAGATGATGCTGGAAAAAAGATGTAACTGTTTTAATGACTAGCAGAGAGGAGCTATGCTTGAGTAAGATACAACACAGTTCTTTGAAATCATCTTTGAAATCAGCACAGCACAGTAATAAGGCAAAGAAGGAAAGTTCATTAAAATGTTATTCAGAAGCATTTATTGGACTGGTTGAAAAAGAGCCACAGATAGGTCATCAATTTATGACTGCATGGGTAAATGAACCATTCAGATGAAGCAAGAGAGAGATTTCAGGGTAATTAGCAACCAACACAGGTTCTATAATCAAAATATAAAAGTATGTGAACCACTCCGTAATTGTAGTGGTAGATTACACTGATTTACAGCATGCATATTCTACTGAGTCATCCAGAAATGATCTATTGAGCATATCTATCTATGAAGATACTATCCACTACTATTCTTCTATGTGCATAATATTCTTTGGAAAGGGAATTCAGTTATGATAGATTTTTCCCTCCCCATGTAATATTTTCCCAATGATCTGGAAGTAACCCAATCTATTATCACAAAATTAGGAGATCACAGGGAATCATGCAAAACAGAAGGATTCATGGAATCTGACTTCCATCACCTTCTTTTCACTGAAGGCTTCAGAAAACAAAATGCTCTTACAGGGATGGTGCTGAAGTCTTCTGTATTTATTTACTCTTTACTCATCTTTACTCTTTATTTATTTATGGTTATAATCCTTTCCTACTTGTGGTAGAAAGACCCCTTTAATTTATTAAAGATTTTTAAATGTCTGAGGAAAAACCCTGTTATATTCTCCTCACAGTAAGATGTTCTTTTCTCAATTAACAGCAAAATCTTTACATACTTCCTATGAATTCCCATGACTTTAGAATAGTTAAAATGTTTTGTGTTCTTCACTTAGAATGCACAATTTATTTATGTACTTGTTTCGCTTATAGGCTGCCTGACACCATTATCATTCTGACAGCATACAGACTAAAAACAATATAAAACACTGACATATAGAGATGCTAAAAACGAAAAGATATCTGGCAAAAATTAACAGGATATAAAAAGCCAAAATTATTTGTTTGGAGTGTATTTTTTCCTTTGCCATTTATTGTGTTAGGACACTTTTTGGGAAGCAATAATAGCCAGTTTGTCTAAATCAGAAAATCTACAGATTTCAGTACTAGACTGATTTATTGTTAAGGATACACAGTGAAACCTCATTTTAATTAATTGGGGAAACCTCATTTTAATTAATTGGGAATTAATTAATTGTCTGTTATTCATGAATATCTGCTAAATAGAAAATTACATAATTTTCATCCATCTTTATTATTTACATAATTTGCATAGCAAAAATGTATATGTATATTGCTGTGCAAACCTGGTCCATCACATATGATGTTTTTTAAATCAAGGTCTACTAATTCAGAATATCTTTAAATTTTAATTTGTGGAGGTAAGGTTCAGAATATGAACACTTGATATCTTGAGTTTATTCTGAAAGTTCCAAGCAAATATGAAATTGCATTTGTTGCCTGGATATATCACCCAGAATTAAGTTCAACTCAAGCATGTTCTTCATCATTTTTAAAATGAACAGCATACAGGCTTTTTAGAAATGTTCTTTTTTTAATTTCCAAAGAATTCTCAAGACTGTACTACAAATATCTTGATTCTGGTGTTGTAAAATGTTAATCCAGAATAATAATCCTACATCAGTAAGTATTTACGAAAGCTCTTAGAATTTTAAGAAGTCAATAATAAAACCCATAAAGCTGATTTGCACTCCAGATAGAATTAGCACACATCTTTTATACACGATTTCATTTGAAAACGTGAAGATGACAGAAAGCAACATTTCTCTAATCATTTGTCTTACTTTATCTTTTATTTGCTCTGAAAATCAAACTGGCAAAAACTCTGAAGGCATATGTCTGCTATTACTTTAGCATAGGATCATAACTGAGTTATAGTTTAGTTCTTAGGCAAACGGTACAGATCTGAATAACAACTTCAATATGTATGGATAAAAAAAGTAGGGCAAGGGTTCATCCAAACTATATTTTGTTTATCATGTTAATCTTAAATATATCTGATACACTATTATTTCTCTCCTTTTTCTTCCTACTTTCTTCTCCTTGGCACCCATCTATCCTTCTTTTTGGCCCCTTCCATCAACGGGGTCATTGAAGTTTGCAGAATACTAAACAATTCTGACACCTTCCAACATTCTGATGAGGGAGGTGGCACTTCAGAGTTTTATGTACACACATGTATTAAATCTGTCACCAAGATAGATAAATATTCTATATTTAGAAGGGTCGGTAATTCTATCATTGTCTCCAGCAGTTTACACAGTGGTGATAGATGACTTTCTGATGCTTCAGTCAAGGTTACCCACGGCGTCCCAAAATATAGCTTCAATTCTGTAAAAACTACTAGTTTTCATAGAAGGTTGAAGAAACATGGCAAATAGAGACACTGACAAAAATAGCTTTGATTTGAACATATTGCCCATAATTTATTTAACATTACTGAATTATTACTTGGGATATTTTTGTTGATTGGTTGAAAATCTTTTCACTCTCAGAGGCACAATTGTGAAATGGGTGGCTGTATAATCAATATATTGGGGAGGCAATGGCTCAGTGGCTAAGACGCTGAGCTTGTTGATCAGAAAGGTGGGCAGTTCGGCAGTTCAAATCCTTAGTGCTGCGTAACAGAGTGAGCTCCCGTTATTTGTCTCAGCTTCTGCCAACCTAGCAGTTTGAAAATGTATAAAAATGCAAGTAGAAAAATAGGAACACCTTTGGTGGGAAGGTAACAGTGTTCCATGAGTCTTTGGTGCTTAGTCATGCCAGCCATATGACCCCGGAGACGTCTTTGGACAGTGCTGGTTCTTCAGCTTTGAAACGGAGATGAGCACCGCCCCTTAGAGTTGGGAACGGCTAGCACATATGTACGAGGGGAACCTTTCTCTTATAATCAGTATAATTTTTTAAAAAAATTTTTTAAATTTTTCATTATATTGTAAGGTGCCCAGAGTTAATATCAGTGAAATGGGCAGCATAAAAATTTAAGAAGGGCGGGAGGGAGCAAACAAGCTATTGTGAAAGCTTTCAATTGGTCCATATAACAAAGCTGTCACATTCTTATTATTCTTATAAAAAGCTTCTCTAATCCTTCATAGCAGGACTCTGAAGACCAAAAATGTTCACTCATTTGACATATATTACCAGGTGAGCAACAGACGCAAACAAAGCAACCAGCAACTATAGTTACAAGTGATAGTAATTCTTAGACAATGAGAGGCTACAAATACACAATCGCTCTTTTCCAGGATCAGATAGGCTTAATTATTGGTTTAACTGAGGGCTATTTTATAGGTAATTCTCAAATTATGACCACAACTGAGCCCAAAATTTATGTTGCTAAGCAAGGCTGATGTTAAGTGAATGTTCCCCCTTTGTATGACCTTTTTGTCACAGTTGCTAAGTGAATCACTGGACTTGTTAAGTGAACTATGTGGTCGTTAAGTAAATCTGGCTTCCCTCAACTGACTTTGTCACAAGCCAGCTGGGAAGATTACAAAGCACATGCCACTTACCAACTGCCCGAAAACTGATCATATGACCAAGGGGATGCTACAGTGGTCATAAATGTAAAAACCGGCCATAAGTCACATTTTTCAGTGCCGTCACTAAACACTCCCTAAACAACTGGTTGTAAGTTGAGGACTACATGTATTTTGTATTTGTTGTATGTTATAATAATTTGTTTTGAAATCTGAAAGAGCTCTACAATAGCATTACAATCCATAACACAACATTTTATATGTATTATTTTGCTTTCAACTCTTTTTTGGGGGAAGGAGGGAATTGTTACACCTACACAGTCTAGATCAATGCAACAATCTGAAATACTTGGTGAGTAGTTTATTATTGGATGTTTTATGGATAGTTTATTCTGGGCTTTTCTTATAACTTGCTTGTACATTAGTCACAGTAAGGACTTCCTAGAATTCAGAGTAATCTTATGAGGGCAATGTTTGTATCATTCCTTCCCAAGCAAGGTCACTCTGTCCCTTCTGCTCATATGCAATGCTTGTGCTAAACATTATTCGCCTCTTGTGATAGTCAATAAACATGAAACTGCACACCATCTGGGCCAGCCCTGAAAGAGGCTTAACAGAGATATTTTAAGATATAAGAATCTCCTTTAGTGCTTGCAGAATTCACTATTCCATCCTGTCTCGTTGGAAAGGGGGAAAATGCTTTTGCTTATTTCCCTTATTCTTAATCTTTAGTTCTCCCCACTACAATCAGAAATTATGTTCACCTGATATAAATAAAATAAAAAAATAAAACTACATTAAGCATTAAAAATATTACATAGAATGCTTTATTTTACTTATCTTTGCATCTCCCCCTTTCTCCACTGATCTCAACTATTTCTCTTGTGCCTTTTTTAATTTCTACATTTGGCCTAAATTACTGAAGTCTATCAAATGGGGAAATGACTGGAAGAATAAAAATTAGGCAATTCTCTGTCTAGATCTTATACAAGAGGGAACCTGAAAAAGCTCATGAGGATAGGCCTCTTTCAGGAAAGAAAGAGATATAGGTAAAAGAGAGATTAACTCGTTTCAAATGGCAAATCTAGAAAGCATACTAAAAAGCAGAGACATCACCCTGCCAACAAAAGTGCATACAGTCAAAGCTATGTTTTTTACAGTTGCAATGGGTGGCTGTGAAGGTTGGACCATAAGAAAGGCTGAATGCCAAAGAATTGAGGTCTTTGAACTATGGTGCTGGAGAAAACTCCTGTGAGTCCCTTGGACTGCAAGGTGATCAAACCAATCAGTCCTAGAGGAGATCAATCTTGACTGCTCTTTAGAAGGCCAGATCCTGAAGATGAAACTCAAATATTTTGGCCACCTAATGAGAAGGAAAGATTCTCTGGAGAAGAGCCTAATTCCTGGAAAGATTGAGGGCAAAAGAAGGGACAGCAGAGAGGGCAGAAGTGGCTGGATGGAGTCACCCAAGCAATAGGCATAAACTTAAATGGACTCTACAGTATGGTAGAGGACAGGAAGGTCTGGAGGAATGTTATCCATGGGGTAAGACATGACTTTGCAACTAACAACAACAACAACTCTTTTCATACCCTCTCTCCCCCCCAATTCTTCCAATTGTAATAGGAGCCTTTCTATAATCTCCCATTCACTTCCTTGAGTCTTAGACCAGTGCGGAATCTGTTAGATTACTAGAAGACATTTATTACTAGAAAACAATTCCAAGAGTATCCAGTAGATGAGAAAATGCCCAGTTGCAACCAATAATCAGCTAAAAACTAGGAAGAGAATGAATTGGGAGTAAATTTATAACTCCTCAGACTTTTCTAGATTTTATCAGATTGTGTTTCCTTTTGAGTCCATGTTGTCCATGTATTATGTAATTTGGCCAAAAGTTACTGGTCAAACAAGAATTTGAATCTGGTTTTTCCAATTCTAATATTCTATTCACTGGTTTATTTATTATTCAACTTCACATCTTAATATACACTAGCCCAGATTTATTTATATAATAAATTCATTTTCTACAAAAAGTATCAAATTGTTTGAGTTATAAAATGTTAAATAAATTGAAAGAAAGTTGTTTACGTAAATAATGAGAAAATAAATTGAAAAAAGATGTTTAAGTATATATTACACTATACTGAATAAGAACAATAACAACTTCCACTTCATCCTAAAGATACTAGTAGTTATGACTTTTGCATTACATAAAAGTAAAATTGGAGTAAAAATTGAAGTATCAACTGCTCACTTTAAATCTCTCACATGCAAAAGTCTGTATTACAGCCTCTTTCTTCAGATAAGCACATTTGCTTTCAATGTTTTGCTATTACATATTCCATACTTCCACCTCAGTTACACTCTTAAACTAGCTGAAAAAAATTGAAGCGATAATTCCTTAGTGTTCTATTCCTTCAGTGTTCACAACCTTTGTTCCTGCTACCAGATTCAAACTTTAGATATGGCTATCCATACACCAAATGGCTTTAAGAAATGAGATTGATTACAAGACATACCACTGAAACAACAAAATGTTAAAAAGTTATGATATTTATGTAGTTACTTACAAAGCACATCTAAATTATATTAAAGTAACCAAAATCTTTACAATTCCCCAAGGAATGTCGTACTTTTTGAGTACTCCTAATGATTGGAAATTGAAAGTTGAAAAATTTGACATTTCAAACTTTCAATATACAATAAGACAGCTTCAATGATTGGGGAGACTAGATGTAAAAAAGTGAAGAATAATTGCATAACCTTTCACTTACCTTTCTTACATTATAAAAATCTCGATGAGGGTTACTTTTCAGTTCTTTTAGCTCAGACATCTCATTTAGCATTTCATGTAAACCAAACTTAGATCCTAGAAAGTTAAGCCGCTTGTGGCAATATGTTTTCCTGTGAAAAATGAACCATCATTAGTTAATTATATTTTTATATTTTATAGAAAAGAATTGTTTTACATTAAATAACAGATATCTGCTAGGGATTATTACTGGCCAGGGACCTCTGCAGTACGGAGGTCAAAATGTAAATAAAGACAGTTGTGAGCACACAAGTCCTTTTTAATATGTGTCACCTGTAGGTAAAAAAGGGGCGGGACTGATTTCACAGTTGTGTGAACCATCTTATCTTTTTGACATGCCCCAAGGAACCCTGGTACAAATAACTTTGAACTAGAACTGTTTTAAATGTGAAGCATTCCATTTCGGGTTTAAAATGTACTATTTCACAGTAAAACAACTGTTTCTCATTCAAGGGTCATTTCCATTCTTCTGATTAAGGAACATCTATTTATATACCATAATTTTCAGAAAATGCTGGGAGTTAACCGAAGCCACTACCCCCACTCATACACATACTATTCTTCCTCTGTCTTTACCTGCACCTAATCATGTATTTTCAGATAAAAGCTATTTCTAAATAAACTTGTATAGGATTAGGATTCTAGAACTTCATCAAACAGAAGTGGCTGAAGAACAACTGTAGCATTAAGATTAATAAAGTATTTAATATCCTAGCCTTGTGGAATTCTTAAAGTTAAAAAGAACCATACGTTGGTCCATCGGCAATAAGAGCCAAGACATGGCTGAGGTCAAGGGTGTAGGTCTGCCGATCAGGGTAAGGCAAACTTCGTGGTTCATTAAGTTCCATCATGTCTTTGTTTTCAAAAACTAAGAAGATGCCATCCTTCATCTTTACAACATAGTCCAAGTTCCCTGGGGAATCATCAAGATTGTAAGGATCCTGTAGTTCTTTCGGTGGTGGATGGAAATCTGTAAGACATCAATGTCAGACATTCTAGCATCATTTAAAATACGGACTCATTCTATCGTAGCTGGAAATTAAATGGTTAGTAAGCAATAGCTTTTCTAAAAAAATGTGTGTGCTATATCATACTAGTCTTATTGTGAAATAGTAACTCCGCCTAAAGTAGGTAGAAATTCTCAGTCCTCCAGGTCATGGTTGTCCCAAAGGGGCTTTTTCCAGAAGGCAACTGGACTATCCTGTTTTTTCTTTTAAAGATGTATCGCTTCTCATCCAACATGATGATGATGGTGGTGGTGGTTATTGTTGTTGTTGTTGTTATTATTATTATTATCTTTTATTCATTAAACATGAAACTCAGTCAACTGAACATTTAAAAATGTGTCACAAATACCATGTTAGACCTTCGAAATAAGCGCTTGGCCTTATTTTCAGGGAGGTCTTATTATTTTTGTGGTGCAGGAGGCAGTGAGCGTGGTCACCTCATGGCTGCTGCTGTATTGCAATATTTTTGGGGAGATCTTATTTTCAGGGAAACAGAGTCTATTGGCTGGTGCTAATGGTTGATACAGGTTGCTGCCAGAGTCCTAGTTATCAACCAAGTATGTTCTTCAAATACAAGATGTTCCGAGTAGCAGAGATTTTTTTGCAGTTCCACTGGTGTTATTGTAGGAAGCTGCAATTTATTGATGTGTTTTGTAATTGGGACACTTGGTACCATGGCTATTATTATTATATACTTTATTCATTAAATATGAAACTCAGTCAACTGAACATTTAAAGATGTGTCACAAATACCACTGACTGGTGCTAATGGTTGATACGGGTTATACCTTTGGGAGTAACTCTGCTTCCACACCAAGTGATGCAAGAATATTTATTAATCAAAATATATGTAGTATTACCCAGCAGGCATATAAGCCATTTATTTGGTTTGTTATTATCTACACTTTACCATGCAATGAAGTGTATTTATATATTGAAAGGAAGACAAAAAGCACACATCACCAAGGGGGTTAGCTCTGAAACAGCCATTCTCTCTATATTTTTTAAACCCAAATAAATTTTAGTTTAGTTTAGTTTAGTCTAGAAAGGGGCGCAACTGGCATATCAGGTAGACCTGATAAAACGCCCCCCTGTCCACGGCTGTCAAATGGTCATCCAAAGACAGCCGAGGATCCAGAAGGACGCCCAAGTTGCGGGCCCTCTCTGCGGGAGCTAATAAATCGCCTCCGATAGCCAGAAATGGAACCAACTGGCTATATTGTGACGCCGGGAACCACAGCCACTCGGTCTTGGATGGGTTGAGTCGAAACCTGTTTCTCCCCATCCAGACTCGCACGGCCTCCAAACACCGGGACATCACTTCGACGGCATCATTGGGGTGGTCAGGGGTAGAGATGTACAGCTGAGTGTCATCAGCATACTGATGGAACTCTACCCCAAAAACCACGGATGATCTCACCCAGTGGCTTCATATAGATGTTGAACAGGAGGGGTGAGAGGACCGATCCCTGAGGCACCCCACACAAGAGGGGCCTCGACGTCGACCTCTGACCTCCTGCCAACACAAATTGCGACCGGTCGGAGAGGTAGGAGGAGAACCACCATAGAACAGTGCCTCCCAACCCCAACCCCTCCAGCCAGTGCAATAAGATACCATGGTCGATGGTATCGAAAGCCGCTGAGAGATCTAATAGGACCAGGATAGAGGAACAACCTC
>JAPKID020005176.1:0-11267 GCA_026931265.2 Tropidonophis doriae | reverse complement strand
TCAAAAGAAGGCCTAAATTATCCATGTGCGCTGGAGCTGACAGGGAAACGCCTCGCGTGCCCTAAGAAATGGTTCCACGTGCCACCTGTGGCACCCGTGCCATAGGTTCCCTATGATGGGACTAGACTATGAAGGCCCAAAGAATATTTTTTATATCTATTGCTGTATGGCTTTTTAAAGTAGTACATTGAGTTTACTTGTTAACTTTTCTTTTTTTGTTACAGGATTCACCAGATAGCGATGATGAAAGTAAGTTGTTTGTTTTAGGACATTCATTTGCTGTATTATATTAAGAAAATACTAGGAACTTGTTAATATTTTACTGGTTTGTCTCTCCCATACCTCATGCTTTATATTTCAATCAAGGATAATTAATGTTGCTGTTGTAGGTAATTTTCTTTTTAAAAAGTTTCTTTTGTACAGTGAATATAAAAAGTTTACAAACCCCTGTTAAACATCAGGTTTTTGAGTTGTAAAAAATCAGGCCAAGATAAATCAGTTCAGAATTTTTCCACCTTTAAAATAGGATAGAAGTGGTACAATTCAATTACAAAATAAATTTCCTTTTGGGGGGGAAATAACAATAAGAACATACAATAATATGGTTGCATACGTATGCGTAGGGATGTATCTGTATTCAGAATTCAGAACTGATATTAAATAGTAATCAGTACACACCTGCCATTATTGATCAAGCCCATATAAAGTTCAGATGTTTTAGTAGGATTATTCTCACATTTACTCAGTTGTTTCAGGGATCTCCTTGTTGGAAAGTATCAGTCAGGAAAAGAGTACAAAAAATTTCCAAGACCAGGAAACACAGTGAAGACAGTCATCAAAGAAAATGTAGCACAACAATGACATTACCAAGAATTGTATGTTCTTCCAAAATTTATGAAAAAACAAGAAGAAAACTGGTTCAAGAGGCCTAGAGCAACATTAAAGGAGCTGTAGGAATCTCTGGCAAGTGATTGTGTACTACGTGTGAGAAAAATCTCTTGTATTCTTCATATATCTGGGCTTTAGGTAGGTGGCCTTTTTCTTACAAAGAAAAACATTCAAACTTGGCTATATTTTGCAAAAATCTACATCAAATAAGAATGCACATGGGAAAATGTGCTATGGTCCAGTAAGGCCAAGATTGAATTTTTTGGCCAGAACTCCGAAAAGGATGTTTTGCATAAAAACAACACTGCAGATCATCAAATTACCCACAGTGAACCATGGTGGTGGCAGCTTTGGAGGATGCTTTTCTTCAGCTGGAATTGGAATTGTAGTCAAAGTGGAGAAAGTTATGAACAGTTACAAATATTGGTCAATTTTGTTGGTAAAAACAGCAGAATTCTACTAAAATGAAGGGTGTTTTCACCTTTCAGCATGACAGTGTTCCAAAGTACCTCCATATCAACAAAAGAATGGTTTCATCAGAAGACAAAGTTTTGGAATAGGACATGTAAATCCAAGTGAAAATCTGTGGGGTGACCTGAAGAGGGCTATGCCTAAGAGAAGCTCTTGTAATCTAATAGATTTAGAGCACTTTTACAAGGAAGAACGCACAAAGATTCCCAGAGCAAGATGTACTATGCTGATAAGTTCCTATTCCAGAAGACTGAATGCTGTCAAAATCAAAAGATGCTTCCACACAGTATTAGTTTAAGAGTATGCACATTTATGCAACCACATTATTGTTCATTTTTAATGTTATTTTTGCCCTTTAAAAGAGTTTACAGCTTATGTGCTTGTATAGTTACATGCTATATTAATTATATAGCTTATATGCTATATTAAAGAAAAATGCTAAAGTGGAAAAAAACCTTTTTTTTCAACATCTCAAAAATCTGGCATTGCATATGTAAATGTTTAAAATCCACTGTATACAAGGCAACTCATGTATCAAGTACTTTTTAAAATCTATTTTAAATGCTCAGTCAACCATTGGGATAAATTTTGCACATGGGTTAGTGATTCTACACTCCTATAAATTTCAACAGGTGATAGGATTTAATATTTAGAGTATGTTATATTGATGAAGGCCACTTTCGGAAGTGAAATTCCAAATTATTCAGGGCTTTTTAGATTAATGGCAAATATTTTGGAAACCAAATAGTAGCAAAGAAAGCTCAGAAGTAATGTGATATTTTTAGTTACCCATATTTTTTGGAGTATAAGACGCACCTTTTTCCCTCAAAAAAGAGGCTGGAAATCTTTTTTTTGCCTCCTGAAACCCCACCCCTTCATCAAAATGGCCATGCATAGCTTTTAGGAGGTTTTCAGGGAGCTTCTGGGGGCTGGGGAGGGCAGAATTGACCGAAAAATGGGCCGTTTTTTGCTCCCACTTCACCCCAGAGCACTCTACAAGCGTCCTAAAGGCTATTCATGCTCTTTTGGGCGGTGGGGGGGAGTTCCATTTTTGTGAAAAATGGGCCATTTCTGGGAGGTTTGCAGAGTGCAAAAACTTTTTTTTATTTGCCTCTTTAAAACCTTGGTCCGTCTTATACTCCAAAAAATAGGGTAGTTTATGACTGTAGCTTTGAACTCCTCACTCACTACTGATCCAGAAGCCAATAATTTTAAGCAAGTTGAGGCCTAGCAGAAAATCTGCTTTTAGTAAGAAAGCACTTATCTAATCAGGTTTTATTTAAACATAATATTTCTTTTTATTCCTATTTATTAATTTTCTATGCTGCTCATCTCATTGATAAAATGATTCTAAGAGGCATAGAAATAATCTACGTGGTTATAAATCCTTAAGTGCTTCAGTCAGTTATTTTCAGTTTTCCTCTGACTGTTGACACTTCATCGTCAGAGGTAGTACTTGAGGCTTACATTCTACTTCATTGTTGCTCTCTATGGTACCTTATGTAGGCTTTGAGTGGATATCAGTACATCTGCCAGGTTAGACAAGGTTGTTTACATAACAGTCACTGGTTTGAATCTCTCACCACCTGTATTTTTCCTTCTTTATTTACATGTTTAGTGAGTTCCTTTCCTTATAACCTGACTATACACACTCTAGTGTCCAAATGGCAGAATTCTCTTTTCACAGCTAACTGCTCATCCCCCAATATTTAACATGGAGTTGGCTTTCTTTCTCCAAGTTGTGGTTTAGCATAGGTGATATTATAAACTATTATATATTACCCATCAGTGTAATAAACCTTATGAGTTTATTGGAATTATAAAAATATTGCCCATGTAAAAGGCCTATAAAGATTGCCTTAGGTTTTTAGGTAGCCTCTTTTGTATTTGCATACCCATCTATTCTTCCCTGGGCCCCAGACCTGTGGAATAAGAATGTTGGAGGAATGGGAAAGGATTAGTGTGTCTTATACTGTCATTGGAAAACGTAAAAACATAGTGGGAAATTGCCATTATATTTCCTGATCTTAGTACGTTTGGGAAATAATGTATGGTTAGTCATTGACTTAAAACTATAATTGAATCCACAATTTCAGTCAGAAATTAGATAGTTATAAAGTGAGTTATGTGATTGCCTGATTTTACACCCTGTTTTGCAGCAATCATTAAGAGAATGCAGCAGTTGTTAAACAAATTCATTTTTTTCCTGTGGGGTGGTTTTTTGCTGGAAAATGAAAGCAAATGGCCAGAAAAATGGGCTGGTCACCCATAATACCGTAATGGGATGACATCAACATGTTGATTCTGGCTCATAATTTCCTTTTTTGGGGTCCATTGGAACTTCAAATAAGCTACCGGACACCAGTTGAGGATTACCTGTATGCACCTGGACATATTTTCATTAAGGGTAGTAATTCAGATATCTGAAAGCTATCAAACCTTGTGTACTCTTAACTATGAAATGGTATATTGTCATATTTTTGAAGGTTGAAAGTTATAGATGTTTTTCTTGACAATAATTAGGCTATTGTTATAAGCCACAACCAATATCTTTTCTCTGTTTTTTTTTCTTTAGAAATGCCAGACCTGGAATAAAAGAAACTGACAAATGTTGGGGTTTGAGGAAAGACTTCATCACAACATTTCATAATTGAGATAAGAATTCCTGAGTTGATAGCTCTAAAGACAGAAAATGCATCCTTTAATTCATCTTCAACCTGTTTTAAGCAGCTTCATTGATTGGTGCATACCATTGTTCAGGGCAGTCTTAAGCTACATGAGGCAATAATGTTAGCATGAAAGTTTTCCAGACTTCCAAAAAAAGGAACAACAAAAACCTGATCACACAAATATCTGAGGTATAGGCAGTCAAATCAGTTGCAATAAAAGGGTTTATAATGCCTCTTTGCCTCATCGCAAGATGGTACAATGGGTAAACACAATTTACATGAAGTGGTAAATGTATACTTTTCCCCCTTACATTGTGGACTGCAGACAACTCAAGTTTCCAATTTTGTAGCTGGAACAAAACTGGCTGAAGCAATGTTCTAATTGGCTTTGGAAATTTAAGCTGGTAAAGTGCTGTACCTCCAGGGGTGTCTTCAGGGTATGTTCCACTAATGTTTAATGCTTTTCACTTTGTTGTATTTAATCACTAGTTAGTGTTCAAGATATCCTAGCTAAAACTAGCAACCCCTTTAAAACTTAAAATGGGTGAAGCGTGTACACTTGGTTGTTTGACCCTCAGAGCTCATGAATCTCTTGCTATGGAGATGGGAGCCTGTACATTGTTGCTTATCAATCTGTACATTTAGACCAAATTGTATTTGCACTGTTGGTATGAAAGCGAGTGACAAAATGTTAATACACTATTGGATCTTCTGTTTTTTTGACCAGCTTATAAGCCTGAAAACCTCAATTTGTGTTCAGAGCAGTGGGGATTTTTTTAATGTCTACATTATTTCTAAATAAACTGTTGAAGACTCCATGACTGTCAACTGTCTGGCTGGCTGTAACTTCATGTATTCTTACTAATTGTTGGAATGAAGTACTTTTATTTCGAGTTTGGAATAATAATAGTATAGGGCTGTTCAAGCTGTTTGAAGGAGGGGAAAAATTTAATATTACCAAATGATACCCCTTAAACAAAATTGGACTCGTAAGTTTTGAATTCTGACAGCAATTTAAAAGAAGTGTTGTAATTTGATTAAAATAAAAAACGGTTATCCCTTAAAATGCTGAGCTGCTGCATTTCACACCTGATTTATGCAATACTTATTTTTTAAAATGAGCATATGTGACTGCAGTTTGATCCACAATTATTTACAGAAGAATATTGAATATAGACTCTAATTCTGAACAGAGAAGTATTTCTAAATGTGTGTTTCAATGCACTCTGCCCCAAAATCTTGTCATATGTTGTTCTCAGTTCCATATTTTGGTTAATGTGTTTGGTGTTTTCAGTTAAGCTGTAATCTTACGTGCATTTTATGGAGGTCAAACGAAGGTATTTGGAATAAAATTACTTGGAAATCAAGAGGGAAATCCTGTCTTTTCAGCTGGATTTGTTTTCATTTCATAGTCTTAAATGTAGAGATGGCACAAGCCATCTCTCTGCTTGACAAGCTGGCAAATAAGGTCCTAGCCTGGACAAACATACTTCCATTTTAGCACCAGCAGGTTAGGCAGGAATTTAACTCTAACTGTAATTTAAACTAAGAATTGAAGAAGCTATACAATTAAATTATGGGTTGGGATTGTTTATATTATTTTAGTTTGAAGGTTAGTCAAGTTGATGTTTCACTAGACTTAAATTGTGGGATAAACAGCCTGCATGTACTGGCAAAATAATAATAATTCACATCTCATTTGGGTAGCTACCATAAAAGCAGAGCTTATAAATGGTATAACTTATAAATTGTTAACTGCCATGACTTCCATGAGAGCATATTCAGTAACAGCTTGGCTTTTATTCCCTGGATCAACAAATTCTAAAGACTTCATAGCGTGCACTATAATTGTTCAGTGTTGATACAACAAAGGTACTGCATACGTTAGTTCAGATCTGAATGCCTCAGAAATAGGCCCTGTTTGTCATGATCATCTAGCAAAATCTTGAAATGTCTTATTGCAGGTCTGGCTGTTCAAGGGTAGTATGAAAATTTGTCTTCTGCTGAATTACAAATTCCTTTAACTGCTGAATTCTCATCCAGCTCATTTTCCCTTCTAAGCACTAACCTAGAACTCCAGCAGTCATAGCTGGAACTCTACCAGCCATGAGCTCTCCTTGAAAATAGTTTCTATGAGATATGTTCATTTAAAATGGATGCCATTATCATAGCCAATTTCAAAGTAATTGTTTCACTTAAAATCTAGTTATTTTAACCAAGAGCTACTAGGAAATTTCGGCTTGAGCAGCAAAATACAAAGCAACAGTCCCTTTAAACCCAAGATTTACATTCTTACACAGAATTTTTCCCAGCTGTGTGTTCGTAGCACACATCAATTCAGCTCACTCACTTCTCTTTCGGGTTTATTGACTAGAACTTACTCTCACACACACCTATTGTGTCAATGCCCGAGTGTTTAAAAAAATCCTGTCCCTATCTTTCTCCTGCCTCCATAATACTGTTGACTGCCAAACATGATTTTTTGAGATTCCTCCTACTCCAAGTCTGCTTCTCACTTTCTGTAGTCTAAAAGATAAAAAGTTCCCCTCGCACATGTGCTACTCATTCCTGACTCTAGGGGGCGGTTCTCATTTATGTTTCAAAGCCAAAGAGCCAGCACTGTCCGAAGACCTCTCTGTGGTCATGTGGCCAGCAAGGCTAATTGCCGAAGGTGCCCAGAAATTTGCTACCTTCCCACCAAAGGTGGCTCCTATTTTTCTACTTGCATTTTTTACATGCATACTGCTAAATTGGCAGAAGCTGGGACAAGTAACAGGAGCTCCACTCCTGTTATGCGGTGCTAGGGATTCGAACTGCTGGCTATTCTGATCAACAAGCTCAATGTCTTAGCCACTGAGCCACCGCATCTCTGTAGTTACAGATATTTAAAACAGAGTCAAAACTCACAATAATGATGGTAACAGTAATGATCCCACCTGTATCTTACATGCATCAAAAGGATGCCAAACTAGTGCCTTTGTCTCTTTGAACACAACTTCCCTATAGATGCTACCAGAAGAGGCATTTGGAGAGGAAAGATGACATGGTTATGACATCATGCAAATGCTATCACCTAATACACGTGTGTCGAAACAAGCAGTGTCACACTGTCATGGGACGAATCACGACGTTTACCCTTTGTGGAAGTGGGATAGGCATGGCCTGGGTGTGACACATCCAGTCCATGGACCCCCAGTTTGATACTCCTGACCATTGGGATCCATCATACTGTAAATAAAGCCAGTTTTTACAGTATTTTGATATGGTGGTTTGTAGGATTCGAGCAAGAGCTGTTAAGGGAAAGCTAATTCTTATGTGGTCAAAAATAAGCAGCCTGATAACACTGTTGGACCAGGACCAAATTAAAGATTACCTCCCACCCAAGAGAACTTGGCTTCAGTTTGGAATGAAAAATCTGAAGAGGTATCAGCTTACATATGGTACATGACGGTTGCTGGAATGCTTTCATAATTTCAGAGTTCTGCTATGCTTTTTTTTCCCCATTTGCATTCCTTGTATTCTGACAAATCTATTTTAACAGTGTTTTCCCTTTTTAAGGAAGGCCTGCCACCTTCCAGTTTAGGAATATAAGGATTTTGTTCCAAGCTTTCTGGTAGTGGGCAACAGATATGGAAGGTCTGATAAATATGACCACTCTTGTCATTTGTTAACTGCATGCTAACACTATCAGAAACACTCATGTAAAAGTAAATCTAAATCGCTTAGCGAAATTCTACTTCCAAATAAAAACATAATTTTGGATTTGTCAGCTGTACCCAGATATCAACTCTACAGGAAGGCTAGAAGTCTACTTTTGAGATTGGCTATAATAACAGAATCTTGCAAGCCCTCTCCCATTATACTTGAGTGAATCAGGGAAATGTCCATCTGAGCTAATTCCAAACATTTTCTTCCTTCTTAGGGCTTAAAAAAATGTTTCAACCTCCTTCGATTTTGGTAATGGCTCTTGCATATTTCCATCAGTGTCATCTGCCTTATACTCCACAGGATGGCACAGAGCAATGGAGGTAGTTGATTGAGTAGTAATAGATCCCACCTTTCCCGCACTCCGCCCTGTTCCCCCCCATGTAAATTTGTTTTTAAGGTTTGATTTTAATATTTTGTTTTAAATAAGATGCAACCATAAGCTGCTGTCCAGAGCTACCTTATCATAAGATAGCCAATACATTTTATAAATAAATAAATAAAAATAAAATTTCCTTCTAAGAAAATAAAGAATTGGTCTAACTCTTATTTATTGCTCTAGATTTCAGAAATTGTCCAGAGTAAGCTATACCATCCGTCACTCAAGTGGGCTTAAGTTTAGAACTGCTGTAAACACCAAAATAACGTTGAAATAAGCAAAACCTTGCTTAAAGAGGCAAAGGTAATGGCTGTAAAATGTTTTGTTTTGAGTCTCCACTCTTTCATCCATAGATTTGTCATAAGCAGAATTCTGAATTTCTGCAGTTTGCAAAATAATACCTATTAGGAAAAACAAAGAAATTATTGTGTGAAAACGCTGGGATTTCTATGCATGCTTGGGAAAAATAATGGCAGCCAAGCAGAAACACTTCCAGTTCTGTTTCCCACATGGATGCATTCATTCATTCACTCAGAACTTCACTCACTAGCATCCACACTGGTGGCATTCCGGCTGCCTGGAATAATTGAGCCACACCCTGGAGTGATGACATCTAAAGACAGCCACCCACCCTGCTCTCCACTGACAATAGCAAACACTGAGGCCGTGTTTGTGTGTGTGTAGGAAAACAGGATATAAGAAAAGGGCAAGCGGAAAGAGTAGTGGAAGTGACATTTGGAGATGGGCAGTTATTACAGGCAGACAAGAGGATTATCACTCGATTGTAGAGATCACGAGCTACGACGAGCAGCACATCCTGGTGGGACTCCACCCTGGATATTGGCTTTGAGCTCCGCTGCAATAGAAAAGGAGAACAGGCAGTCCTCGAGCTACAACAGTTCATTCAGTGACCGTTCAAAGTTACAACGGCATCGAAAAATTTGACTGATGATCGTTTTTCACAGTTACAACCTTTGCAGCATCCCCATGATCGTGTAATCAAAATTCAGGTGCTTGGAAAATGGTTCACATTTATAACTTATTGTGTACCATGAACAGAGACTTCCACAGTTTAAAACGAGCCCATGTTCCCCTCAGATTATGTGCTTCGATAGAGTGATAGCAGGCATGTTGGCTCACTGGCTAAGACCGCTGAGATTGTCAATCAGAAAGGTTGGCAGTTCAGCGGTTTGAATCCCTAACTGCGTAACAGAGTGAGCTCCCGTTATTTGTCCCAGCTTCTGACAACCTAGGAGTTTGAAAGCACGTAAAAATGCAAGTGAAAAAATAGGAACCCCCTTTGATGGGAAGGTAACAGCGTTCAATGCGCCTTTGGCGTTTAGTCATGTCAGGCAGGTAACCATGGAGATGTCTTCGGACAGTGCTGGCTTTGAAATGGAGATGAGCACCGCCCCCTAGAGTCGGGAACAACTAGCACATGTGCGAAGGGAAGCTTTACCTTTACTTTATAGAGTAATAATCTATATCCATAGCATCACACTATTGCACCTATTGTCAAGTCATAATTATACAAAAAAGGTTTCCATCATCAAAGGGCAATGCTGCTTTTGTCAGACTAATCTCTTTGACACATACCTGCAGATACTATCAATTCACTCTGAAATATGCGGAAACTAAAAAAAAAATACTGAGATTATCTAAGAAAGATAATCTCAGGACATACCATTATACGAATTACAGAACACATTCTTCTGAAAATGGACAATTATTGCCATTAGGGGTATATAAAATAAACATTAATTGGTTGGGTTCATGAAATATGCCCACTCACATTTACAAGCAACATAGCTGGGTTTACACCGCATGCTAAATCAAAGCCAACAAATCACATGATGACTTCACGCATTAGGTGAAGCACTGTTCCAAATATTTTAGTCAAAATGTGTTAACGTAAAGAGGTTAGAACCGCAGCAATATTCAAAATAGTCGTGACATCTCGGCTGGACTACTGCAATGCTCTCTACATGGGGCTCCCTTTGAGGTGCACCCGAAAGTTGCAGTTAGTCCAGAATGCAGCTGCGCGGGTGATTATGGGAGCCACAAGGCAATCCCAAGTAACACCACTCCTGCGCGAGCTGCACTGGCTACCTGTGGCCTTTCGGGTGCGCTTTAAGATGTTGACAACCATCTTCAAACCGCTCCATGGCTCGGGGCTCAGTTACATGCGAGACCACCTTTTGCCCCATACATCCCTATGGCCGATCTGCTCTCACAGGGAGGGCCTTCTCTGGGTGCCAACGGCTCGACAATGTCGGCTGGTGATGCCCAGGGGGAGAGCCTTCTCTGTGGTGGGTCCTAACCTTTGGAACGACCTGCCCCCCGAATTACGAACCACCTCGGACCTCTGCCTGTTCCACCAACGTCTGAAAACCCTGTTATTCCAACAAGCCGGCCTAGAATAACCCCCCGATACTGAGTTTTAGCATGGAAAATTTTTAGTTAGGGTTTTAAAAAGAAATGAGTTTTAGCACGGGAAAATTATTTAATAACTTTTAAAGGTATTTATATAGCTGTTTTGTATTGTTTTTAAGATTGCCTATGCGCCACCCTGGGTCCTTTCCAGGAGAAGGGCGGGGTAGAAATCCAATAAATAAATAAATGAATAAATAAATGAATAAATAAATGAATAAATAAATAAATAAATACTGTTGCCAAGAACTGATCATGCCCTTGTTGTCAAGCTTAATGAGCTGAACTTTAGCCTTTGATTGCCTTTTAAGGTATATTTCTATTTCTGTTAGTTTTTCAGAACAACTTTCCATTCTTTTAAATGCTACAATGCAGTTAAGATGTGTTGTAATGTTCAGTGGTTTTTATACCAAATATGGCACCTAATTAGCCTAATTGCATCAATTTAACTGCTTTAGGGAATATGGACCAAAAGCCCAACACCAGATTCATTACACCCAATAGCTACATGAATTCCACAATTTCTCAAAAGGTCCCAAAAAGCTATCAGAGAGAATGCTAATACAGCCTTGGGAAAAAAAAGGCACCAGACATGCACCCAATGAAAACTGCTCTGAGCCTTATAAATGGAATAAATGTGTATTATATACTAGCTGTACCCGGCCACGCATTGCTGTGGCCCAGTCTGGTTAAATGGCCAACCAATCTGTGTGTAGATGTACACC
>JAPKID020005175.1:0-11267 GCA_026931265.2 Tropidonophis doriae | reverse complement strand
CTCCTGTAACTCCTTTGTTTCTCCTTGCCTCTCTCCTCACGGCCAAAAGCTCCTCCCTCTAGCCTCAAGAAGTTCAATCTTCCTTTCCAAATCACTGTTTACAATTTACATCCAATTTCCTCATGTTGTACCCATACATATATATGTATTGTTATCATTGTCTCTTCTTTATTTGGCTATATCCATTATCATAATTTAGTTCTTTTTTATTAATCTTTATGTGTAACCAAACAATTTCTCATCTTCCTTTTATAGGTACCATTCAATATTCATATCCAATTACTACTTGTTATACCAATACATATGTATACATTATTATCGTTTTCAGTTGTTTATTTAACCATATCTATTGTCACTAAATTTAACTAAATTTAACTAGTTTTAGATTAAACACTTTCATCTATCAATCTATATCTTTCCAATAACAAAACAATCTCATGTCTTCTGCCATTTGTGGTATCAGTCCTCTAATTGTCTGCTCAATCAAATTTGCATGGACTCCTCTTTGCAACTCATTGCTTATTAATTCTCTCATGTAATTTCAATTCCATTCTTCTGTTTCCTTGATCAGCTTGTCTTTAATTGCCAGTGTTGTTATCAATGGTGTTACTAATAAAGTTTCTCTCTTTATGTCCATAAATTCTTTTATTTTTTCTTCTTCTGTATCTTGCCATCTAGGGTAGAGTTCTCATCCATCTAATCCCCCTTTCCATATTCCACTCTTTCCAATTCCAGACACAAACCATTCACCATAGATGTCAGCAGATTTGATTTCTTTGTAGTCCCTTTCCTCTTTAGTGTTTAGGACTCTAATCTCCATTTTTCCCACTTGATAAGTATCTCCATCTTTTCCATCATATTTTACTATTAGGTGCTCTAATTTTTCAAACTTCTCCATTTTCTCAAATGTATTTGATAACTTCTGTATTGCAAACATTATCTGTTGCAAGCTGACAGTTTCTTTCTGCTGTTGAAAATAAGCCATTGACTCCCACTATTAAAACACTGCTGCTCTGACTTGAAAGATTTTAAGGTGTCTAGTTAAGGATATACTTCAAAAGAACATTTGTATAAACTGTACTCTACTTCTTATCACCTTCTATAAACAAACCAGAATAATCAGTAAGAAAAGTAAAAGTATTTTGTTTTCAATAAACAAACTTTCAGCCTTCGAGTAGCAGAGTAGCAGAGTAGCAGAGTCCCCGAGGGGAGAGGGGGCGGTATAGAAATATAATAAAACAAAAATAAAATAAGTTTATCTTTCTCTCTGTTGTTACAATTGTTACAATTTTCTTAGTTTCTTTTTGTATCTTTTTAATATTCCAAGTTTTAAAAAAAAGTCAAATTCTTGCATGAAATAGAGAAGAAAAAGTAAAAAACACACATAGTAATGAATAAGGATAAATTTAGTCCATAAGTTGAAAAAATAGTAATAAAAAATATAAAGGAAGAAAACTTAATCTATTCATTTTAAAAGGTTTGCATGAATGCCATCCATAAAAACAGTGTATAAAAATTAAGATAACACATTGACCAGAACCATCCAAAGCTTAATTCCGCTGCTTATTTCTTCTGTTCGTAAATTTAAATTGGCTGTAAGTTTTTTATAGGGAGTCTCTTTTAAAACGGTAAAAATTCCTCACCAGCTGTAGACTCTTTTTCTTTCTGTTTCCTTCCATTTTCAAGCTGTCCCAACTTCGTCAGCCTAGGGGTTGTGCTTTTATCGCCAGCTAAAAGAACTTTTCCTGGATCAATCAGGGACTTTGCGGTGTCCCTGAGATCAGCAAGACACGTTTTTTCCACTCACCATCTCTTTGGGATGGTTTAGGTCCAATTGGACCACCCAGAGGTAAAAGTATCAGCGGCAATCTCAGAGCAATGAGATCGTGCGTCCATCACGTCGTGACGTTGGCTCCTCGCTCTAAGATAGTCAAGAATGCAACTAAGGACTGTGCATTGTGGCACAAATGATCTGTCCCTAAAAGATGTACTTTCTATGCAGAATGATTTCCAGAGTTTTGGATATAAACTTAGTAGTATAGGTTGTAGGCTTATCTTCTCAGAGCTTATACCAGTATATAAGGAACAAAAAGGGACGGGCCAGCATGTAGCAGAGTGTAATGTGTGGCTAAAGGAGTGGTGTAAAAGGGAAGGCTTTGGTTTTGTTAGTCAGGATGCCTGCAGCTGGTCCAATGAAAAACTGTATAAAACAGATGGTTTGCACCCATCCAAGAAAGGCATTAAATTCTTGGCATTAAATTCACAGATTTTCTGGATAAACATTTAAACTAAACAGCGGGGACAGAGAATTAATAAATATAGAACATTTCTGGTTCCCAGCAATATAAAATTCATAGAGTTATCAGTGCATGTAACATAGATGTTGGTGTGGGTAAGATCATCAGTCCTGCTGTCAAGCAAAACCAAACATTTAATAGTGAGTGTCATACCATGTGCACAAATCATACAAGTGGCAAGAAAATAGGGGTAGTCAGGCATAACACAGATAAAATGATAAAAGATGTTGAAGCTACAGGAACCTTGGAGGCAAGCTATCATGCAATATTGGAATTCAGCATTATGGAAACACAAGTAGTAGAACAAAGTCAAACTAGAGTCTTAAACTTTAAGAGAGCTAATTTCAATAAACTTAGAGAGAGCTTGGGAAGGATGCCATGGATGAGAATCCTCAAGGGGAAAATAACTCAAGAAGCTTGGCAAATTTTGAAAAACGAGATTATAAAAGCCCAGTGTAGCACAATGCCAATGAAGAAGAAAAATAGCAGCTCCCAAAAGAAACCAGCATGGCTGCATGAAGAACTTTCTGACAAATTGAAAGACAAAAAGGATAAATATAAAAAATGGAAAGAGGTGGGACATAATTAAGGAAGAATATCAGCAAATAGCCCCAGCTTGTAAATATGAAGTGAGGAAAGCTAAGGCTCACAATGAAGAAAGGCTTGCCACAAAAGTAAAAAATAAAAAAAAAGTTTCTTCCAACATGTTAAAAACAAGAAAAAGTCAAGGAAACAATTGGTCCATTGCTGGGAGAAAGTGGCAAGAGGGTGAAAGCAACAGGGTGAAAGCAGAACTATTTAACTCAATTTTTGCAATTGCCTTTACACAAAGGGAAAAAACAATCCAACCTACCAAAAACAGCACACAAAAATCAGATTAGGAACACACTGAAATATGGAAGGAAATGGTATCAGCAGCAACATATAAAAATTCATGGAAACTTCAGTGAGCCTCTGGAAAACGAAACTTATTGCTGTCGTCATTGGAGTCACTTTCACTTTCATCCGATGGGGACGAGGGCCCCTCCTTTTCCAGGACTGGAGGAAAATCTTTCGCTGGTTCCATTCCTTTCATGGCAGTGTCTCTCCTCTTCTCAGATGTTTACCTGGCTTCTTCCTCTCCCCAGTAGCCGAAGGTCTTGAGCCTAGCTTGACTTGGCAATTCACAGCTTGGTGTCCCTCCTTCCCATAATGGAAACATGCAGTGGACCAGGGCTTGCTTGCAGACCAACTTTTCCCTCCTTTTGAAATCCCTCGGGGGGGAAGGGGGGATTTCTCTTTCTCGCTGTCTTCAAGCCATTTATCTCTGGCAAGATCATAATTCTGATATATCTCCCAGCTTAAGCCATCCTTAAAATTGTCCATTAGGGCTTCCTCTGACCACCCCCTCATGTGAACTGATAGCTCACGGAACTCTTGCATATATACAGCCACTGGATTTTTCCCTTGCGTAAGGGTTTTCATTCTAATTCTAGCTCTTCGCTCGATGAGCGGGTCATCAAAGTGTTTTCTCAGGGCAGCCATAAATCTTTCAAAGTTTCTCAATAGGGTGGTATATAAATGCAATAAAAACTAAACTAAAACTAAGGGAGGAGGTGATATAGACGTTTCTGAACCCTATGAAGCTTTGTAGTTGTCTCAGGGTTTGAGGGGATTGCCATTTTAGGACGGCTTGCACGGTGGCTGGGTCCATCTCTGTTCCCTCATTTGACACTCGGTAACCCAGGTAGTCTAGCTGTGCATGGTGGAATTCGCATTTTGATACCTTGACATACAGGTTGGCCGCCAGAGGTTTTTCCAGGACTTGGCAGACCAGGGGTACATGGTCAACGGTCTCAGTGTCGACAAGGATGTCATCTAGGTAGATGAGGACCCCCTTGTAGAGGTGCTCATGCAGCACCTCGTTTATTAAATGGATGAATACTGCTAGGCCCCCCTGCAGTCTGAAAGGCATCACTTTGAATTGGAAGCTCCCTAGGGGGCGGTTGAACACTGTTTTGCACTCATCTCCCTCTCTCATACGTACACGGTAGTATGCTTCTCTGAGGTCTAGTTTGGTGAAGACTTTTCCCTTGGCCAGATATAGCATGTCCTTCATGAGGGACAGGGGATATAGGTTGTATACACACACCCCATTTATCCCTTGAAAGTCCACACACAATTTCATGGTTCCATCTTTTTTTTCTTTGAAGAGGACTGGTTTAGAGACCGGTAGCTTGGCTGCCTCAATGAATCCCCTTACTAGGTTTTTGTCTATGTATTTGTGCATCTCTTGCATTTCCCAGTGCATCATGGCATACAGTTTGGGTTTGGGTAGTTTTGCCCTAGGGATGATTTCGATGGCACAGTCTGTCTCACGGTGAGGAGGGAGAACACCACACTCGGTCTTGCTGAATACTTCTGCAAGGTTCTGACATTCCATCGGAATCAGTTTGGCCTTTGGAGTTTTGTCAGATGTGGTTTCCAGTTGTTCTTGTGGGCTCTTTGGGGGGAATTACTGTGTGGATGGTGTTTCTTCTTGCTGGTGCGGGAGGGTTTGGGGGCCCCTTGATATCCTAAGTCTGCGGGTATCCCCTTTCCACCAGATGGTCAGATTTGTCTAGCCAGGAAAGCCCTAATATGACTGCATCTCTCATTTTGGGGGCTATTATGAATTGAATTACTTCCCAGTGATCCACTAGCTCTAGTCTCACTAGTTCCGTCAGGTGGGTGGCATGGGCTCCCCCCATTAGGGACCCCTTGACCTGTTTGAACCAGATTGGGTGGGCCAGTCTTTTTGCTCTGATCCCCAGTTTCAGGACTGTGGTCAGGTTGATCAATCATCTAGTGCAGCCTGCGTCTATTAGGACTTGAAAATCCCACTTGCTTCCTGTCTTTGGGGCTGTGAGGCGTATTGGAAAAAGGAAAGGGTGAATTCGTCCTCTCACCTTTGGATCGTTTTCGCCTTTGTCGTCACTGTCATAAGATTCTGGTGACTGGTCATTGTTGCCTTGGGTTCCCACACTTCATCTGGTTGGGGAAGGACCTCTGCAGCCTGGAGGGCCTTCCAGGATGCGTGGGTAGTCCGTTTGTCGCTTAATTCCAATCGTGCCCTGGATAGTAGCTCTGGTCTCGGCATCAGGGTTGGGTCATGCATGCTGATGCCATGTAGCCCCCCCCCCCTATCTGTAGCATTGCAGCGGACTTCGAGGGGGGCTGGTCTCAGGGTCCACTGTGGTGCTGTGGTTTCCCATCAGCTGGGTGGTTTCAGTCAGGTTGACCTCTCTCTTTTGTTGCTTTCTCATGTCGTTGGCATGCAGCCCGCTCTCTACTTTTATTGCTTCTCAAAACCACTCAGAGAGTCGGTTTGGGATGTCATAATCTGCTGGTCCAGACTTGTTCTGAAAAAATACACTAGCAGACGCTCTGGCAAAGAGGGTAGCCTTCCAATGACTCTCCTATATTTGTGAATGTGTTCTTTGATGGGGTGGCCCCTTTGCTTTAGGTCGCTGAGCTCATCTTCCGCATGCAGGCCCTCCTCCACCTCCTCAAATCTGGCCTCTAGAAGTCGTGGGAAGTCATCTACACCTTGCAGTTGAGGGGCTCTCCCCTTGTGGAGGGCTGCTAGCCATGCCTTTGACTCTCCCTCTAGTCCAGTGATTCCCAAACTTTTTCAGTCCACTGCCCCCATGGTGCTACAAACTAATCCTCAGTGCTCCCCACCCAGGGGTGGAATTCAATTTTTTCACTTCCAGTTCTGTGGGCATGGCTAGGTGGGTGTGGTTGGGGGAGGTCATGTGACTGAACAATTTGCATGACGGAAGGAAGATAGTAACAATAAAATTCAAAACTTTAACGATTAATTGCACATTTATTCAAAACTCAATTTTAAAACCTTTGTACTTAATGTTAATTCAACAAAGTTGGTGAACATGATCCAGTGATACCAGGTTTTCAAAGTCTAATAGCCATTTATCAAGAACCTTACTAACTAGTAACTTAGTAAAGTCAATAACATTTAGTAACTACTTCACTGTTCAGTAAATTCTTAATGTGATGGATGGGCTTGATGAAGTGATACCAGCTTCCCAATGTCTGGTTTTAAGTCACTTAGGAGTCTTAAATCACCACGTTCAGTAATCTGGAGTCGATTTCTTTCCTTGGAGAGAAGTTGGATGACCACACTGAAGCCACATTCCACCAAATATGATGTTGGAAATGCAACAAGGAGCTTTTTAACCACTGTCCATAGTGCAGGATAGCGATCAGAAATTTCTTTCTGTAACCAAAACTCTTGGTGCAATTTCTTGAACTTTGGCTTCAGCTCAATGTCATTTTACAGCTCTATGAGTTGTTCCTCCACTATCCCATCTTCCTCAAAATCTGAAAATGGATTTATCACCCAATCTGGAATTTCCATCAAAAGAAGATCCTGATATCGCTCAGACATATCTTTATGCAGCATGTCCAAATGGTCACAAAACACTTGAAGATCATCATCTTGTATCCCATCTTTCTCTTCTAGCTCAGAAATTGGTATAGCTTGCGACGACCTATATTGCACTTGAAGAGACTTAGCTTTGAAATAAATGTAGAGATGACAGATTTGGCCCTAATAAGATTGACCTCATTTCCTTGCAATTGAAATTCAATTCATTGAACTTTGCAAATAGTTCTGATAAATAGGCAATGTCATGTAAAATGTTCCTCTATTTTCCCCCCGAAACCAGACACTTCTGCTATGTACACACACACACACACACACACACACACACACACACACACAAAGCATCTGGTTTCGGGGGGGAAATAGAGGAACATTTGGATATACATTTTAAATTAACCTGGGAAGAAAATTGCTAAAATCACTTTTAGCTGTGTTCTGCATTAAGAATTCATGCAGTAGCATTTCTTGTTGAATTAGCAGAGTAATATTTACAACAGCCAACTAAGACAGTTTTATCTGTCTTATAATGAGCGTGGGTAGAGGACTTAGGCATAAGTGCAATGTTTGCCTGTTGTTAAATTCCTAAGTTCCATGCAGTAATATCATCAAATAATTTTTTAATTACACCAGTGCAAACAATGTGCCCACAAGGGTAGCCTTGTGGGTGCTGGGGCGAGCAAACAATGGAGGATCAGGCAGCAACTGCCCTTTTTGTGATTTAGAAAAAAATAATAATGCATAATTCCTCAAATAAATGGACATGGAAACAGCTCTGATTAAACTTTTGGGAGAGAAATGGATTTTCGGAGCAAAAAGTATGAGTAAATTCAGTAAAAGATATTCTGGATTTATTAAAATAAAGAACATCATTTTACAAAATTCATCTCAGGTTATCAGTAGACTTAAAATGAACTTACAGATACTATGTGTGATAGAACCAGAATTTTGCTCATAGTTATGAATTCTTTGAAAAGATTATAAAGATTTTAGCTAGAACAAATCAAGAGAGGAAGATGTTTCTGGAAGGATAGCGAGGGCAGCACTGTTTGTTTGCCTACTTACCGCTCCCTGGGCTGCCCCCCCTGCTACCTTCATCCCTTCATGCCCGGCAGCTGCAGCCAGTTCATCAAGACAAAGTGGGAGCATGCCTTCACTATCACTTTGTTTTGATGAGCTGGCTGCAGCTGCCAGGCGCAGAAGGACGGAGGTAGCCAGGGCAGCCTGGGTGGGTGAGTGTTCACCCACTCGGGCCACCCCGGCTACCTCTGCCCCTCCGGGCCCGGCAGCTGCAGCCAGCTCATTAAGACAAAGTCAAGCAGCTTCTGGATGGGCAGGGAAGAGTGAGCAAACTGGTTCTTATCTAAATGGCTGACTAGAGGGCAGCCCCCTCTAGCATTCCTCTGCCGCCGCCCCTCACCTCTTACTGCCCCCAGGGGCGGTACCACCCACTTTGAGAATCACTGATCTAGAATTTCTTAGCGTTAGCCATTTCTTAACCCACATCAAGCTTGTTGTCTGATAGTATAACTTCCAATTAGGCAGATCAAATCCTCCTCTTGTTCTAGCATCTTGAAACAGTTTTAATTTTATTCTCATTTTCTTTCCCTGCCAAATATACTTCAGTACTACTTTATTTAGATCTTCAAAATAATCTTTCCTTAATCTAATTGGAATTGTTTGGGACAAATATAAAATCCTAGGTAGTATATTCATCTTAATTGTTGATATTCTCCCTATTAGTGATAGTTATAAATTTTCCCATTTTGCCAGATCTATCACAATCTGTTGTTTGAGCTTATGATAATTATTCTGTTTAAGTGTACTGCATCTTGCTGTCAAATATATCCTCAAGTACTTAACCTTATTTGTGACCTGTATCTTCAAGGCTATCGCTAATTCTTCCTTTTGTCTTACTAACATGTTCTTTATCAAAATCTTCGTTTTATCTTTATTTATTTTCAGACCTGCTACTTTTCCATATTCCTCTATCTTTTGTATCAGTTTAAGTGCTGTTTGTAATGGGTCCTCTAAGATGAAAACCAGGTCTCCGAATGCTTTCAATGTATATTCTTCCTTTTTAATTTTCATTCCTTTTATATCTTTTTCTTCTCTAATATTTCTATTTAAGACTTCTAATGTTAACACAAACAACAGTGGTGCAACATTGTCTTGTCCCTTTCCTTATGTCAATAGAACTTGTCAGTTCTCCATTTATCATTACTTTTGCTGTTTGTTTATGATTTATAGCTTCTATGGTTTGAATGAATTTCTTGCCAAAGCCCATCTGCTCCAACTGTAATAACATAAACCACCAATTCACATCGTCAAAGGCTTTCTGTGCATCTAAAAACATTAAGGCCACTTGTTTTTCAGGATGTGTATCATAGTATTCCAAAGTGTCCAGAATAATTCTCATATTATCTTTAATTTGTCTCTTTGGTAGAAACCCATTTTGATCAAGATAAATAAAGTTATTTAAATATCTTTTAAGTCTTTCTGCCAATATTGAAGTGAAGATATTATAGTCTGAATTTAGCAGGAAAATAGGTCTATAGTTCTTAATTTGTTGTGGGTCGGCATCCTCCTTTGGCACAAGTGTAATATATGCTTCTGACCACGATTTGGGTATCCTCATCTTTAACATGACTTCATTTATAACTTCTAGCAATGGAAGACACAATGATTCCTGTAATGTCTTATAAAATTCTGCTGGCAATCTATCCAGACCTGGAGCCTTTCCATTATTTTGTTTTTTAAGTGCTTCAGTTAACTCCATTATTGTTATATTTCCTTCTAGCATTGTTTCAGCTTCTTTAGATATCTGGGGTAGATTTGCTTTCTGCAGGTATTGTTTAACTCTTCCCTCCTCTATATTCTCTTGTTAGTACAATTTTCCATAGTAATCTTGTATAATTTTTTTCTTCTCTCTCTTTCCTTGGCAAATTTGCCCTTGATCATCTATTAGTTGTGTTATTTTCCTTGATTCTCACTCTTTTTTTCAGTTTATACACTAACCATCTATCTGGTTTATTTGCATCTTCAAAGTAATTCTGTTTAGCACCTTTTGTGCTAGTTCCTCTTTTTCCATTAGCCCCATGTGAAGATCCCAGAAGGAGACCTATAATAAATTTATGAGACTTGAGACAAAGTTCAAAAGAAATCCAATCATTTATTAGGATCAACATTCTATCATTACTTCTAGGGAGCCAAAACTGAAAATCATTTAATGGTGTCTGAACTTTACCCGCTGTGCTCCCTCCCCTCTGCCTAGTCATAAATGACATTAGCCAATTAGCAGTGTAATTGAATCTATATATGCACATTCACAGGCCAGCTTGAGATTCCATTCTGATCACAGGTATGCATGGAATTTTTTTCTTTGCTCTATGGCAGCTCAATAGTAGTCATGGAGACATTTTATGAGCTGACATCTGGCTCCCCTCACTTCCCGAAAGCAACCTATGGGAAACAAAACAATTTGAGCACAGGTGCATAACTTAGGGATGCGTTCCTCCCCCAGGCTTGCTTGGGTTTTCTGGATGGAATTTTCCTATAAGGCGATCAGCGTGGATGATTCTATGTTTCACTCAAGATGCCTTTGATAAGGGGTAAACCTTCCACTTGATTAGGTATTGGAGTTATCTCCTTGCCACCTCAAATCAAGGATTCATTGGACTTCATAATGGGTTTGGCCCTCTATGACCATAGGGACTGGGAGTGCCTGGGGTAGTGTTCGCAGGGTGGATCCGTGCATGGGTTTCAAGAGGCTGCTAGGAAATGATTGGTGTATCTTCCCCAGAAATCGAGGCAGTTTCAATTGCACCATGACTGGGTTCATGATCTTTACTATGGGGAATGGTCCCACAAATTTCGGGCCCAGTTTTTTACTAGGCAGTTTTAATCTCAAGTATTTTGTGGAGAGATAAACCTTTTCTCCCACCCGGAATGGCCGTTGCGGAGCCAGGTGTTTATCTGCCTGTTTCATATAGGTTTTTGCAGCTTTAGCCAGAGTTTTCATGACATTTTCCCAAGTTGCTTTCAGCATCGACATCTAATCAGTCAAGCTGACTGAGGAGGGAGGGTCCCTTGAATACTCAGGCATTGGGACAAAGTCCATGCCTCTCACTACTTTGAACGGTGTGAGTCCTGTGCTACTGTGAACAGCATTATTGTATGTGACCTCAGCAAAGGATAAATTAGACTGCTGGGAAGGCAAAGCAATCAGTCCTGGAAACCAAATTCAGGTTGCTAGGAAGAATATTGAAGTCCCGGACTTCAAAGGTAGCATTTTCAGAAGTGCTGCCTGTTCCTTGTGCAGGACCTACCAGACAGGCACAGCTCAGAAGCCTCAATGCGTGGATGAGGCGGTGTCGGGAGGAGGGCTTCAGATTTGTCAGAAACTGGAGAACATTTTGGGAGAAGCCAAACTTGTTCAGGGGGGATGGATTGCACTTGAACCATGATGGAACAAGATTGCTGGCACTCAACATCAAAAAGGCTGCAGAACAACTTTTAAACTGATAACTGGGGGAAAGCCGACAGGA
>JAPKID020005174.1:0-11269 GCA_026931265.2 Tropidonophis doriae | reverse complement strand
AGTTTCAATAAAAGTCTTAAAGTGAAAGTCTTTCATTTATTGTTTAAAAAATCGGATGTTAGTTCTCTTCCTCCCCAGGTCTGGGGAGCATTTTAAAACGCCGCTGTTTCCCTTCCGAGGAGGGGTTTTGCAAACTCCCTCCTCCTCTTTCTTTTAAAGTAAAAGTTGAAAGCATTAATTTTTAAATCACTCACGATCCACTCTGCAGCAATAATGGAGCCTCAGTGTTGCCTTCAGCTCCAGCTCTCAACCCTTCTTTAATTGCAGCTGTTCCGGATCACCATCGGCAAAGGGGACGAAAGAAGAACTCCCCCCCGCGACTCGTTCTCCGGCGCCTGGGACGAAGCGGGAGCCACCCCCCCGACCGCCGTCGGGGGGGACTCTCCGCAAGCCGTCCGTGCAGTGGGGGCCCTTTACAAGAGCCCCCTGCCCCCGAAGGCACCGCCGGAGCAACCAAGCGGCAGACGCCTCAAAGCCTCAAAGACCCGTCCATCGCTGGGACTATCTTTTAAAATTGTTTCCACCCCTTCACTCACAATCTTCCTCTCCCTTTCCCTATGCCACCAGGACATCTAGTTGTGCCCTGGCAGGATTCTCGCACAGCATGTTAGACCAACCTAAAATGGGAGTTTGGGGGATACCTGGCTATTTAAAAAAAAGTGATTAAAAACAGATTAACTCACCCATTCCCATGCAGGTGTAGGTGTATAGCTTTGTGAAATTTTAAACCTCCTTATGGGATGCCCGCAGGTTATGGTCAAAAAAGTCAATAATAATTCTAATAATTCAAATAATTCTGCTTTTATGTGCATTAAGTATGTATTTAGTGTACATGCAACACACATAACAATGGGCAAAGCTTTGATCCCACCATTGTGGTGCCCTCTTGGGTGTTTTTTTTGTTTGTGTGGCCACACTCTGAGGACATCCTAGCTTTGTTACCATAATAGTGACAGTCTGGAACATGGTCTACTCATAGTTTTTATAAATAATTAACTATTTTATAAATAACTAGCATCTTTCAAAATTCAAGTAGACTACCATATTTTTCGGAGTATAAGACGCACTGGAGTATAAGACGCACCCAGGTTTTGAAGAGGCAAAATTTTAAAACAGTAAGTAGGTAGATAGAGGGATAGAGAGGGAGAGAAAGAGAGAGAAATACAGTAGGGAGGGAGAGAGAGAGAGAAGGTAGGTAGGTAGATAAAGAGATAGGGAGAGAGAGAAAGAGAAATACAGTAGGTAGGTAAGTAGGGAGAAAGTGTGTGTAGATAGATAAGTAGGTAAAGGGATAGAGAGAGAGAGAAATAGAGAGAGAAATACAGTAGATAGGTAGGGGAGAGAGTAGGTAGGAAGATAGAGGGGGGGAGAGAGAAATACAGTAGGTAGGTAGGGAGAGAGAGAGTGTAGATAGGAAGGTAGGTAGAGAGATAGAGAGAGAAAAATAGAGAGAGAAAGAGAGAGAGAGAGGGAGGGAGAGAGAGGGAGAGAGAGAGAAATACAGTACATAGGTAGGTAGACAGAGAGAGAGTAGGTAGGTAGGTAGATGTTTCCAGGTGTATTTACCCATGTGCTGGAGAAGGAAATCACTGACCACCTTTGGAACAAATCTTTGTTTCTGCAGGCACAGTACTTGACCAATGAAATTCTCATCAATCACTCTAACTAAACAAGCTTTCCAAAAGGGGAAAAAACCCTTTTTGCACTGTGCAAACCTCCCCCAAACGGCCCGTTTTTCACCAAAATGGGCCCAGTTGTTTTGTTTTTTTAAAAGGCATGAATAGCCTTGTGGGGGCTTGCAGAGTGCTCCTGGGGGGTGAGGAGCCCAAAATGAGGGAAAAAGGCCCATTTTTTTCTTGAAAATGGCCTGGGTTTTGGTCAACAAATTGCATGCTTAGCCTTATGGAGGCTTATAGAGTGCTGCTGTGGGCTATGGGGGAAAACACCCTGTTTTTTGCTCCATAAGGATATGCGCGTGGCCATTTTGGTGAAGGACGGGGTTTCAGGAGGCAAAAAAACCCCTGTATTTGATGTATAAGACGCATCCAGATTTTCAGCCTCTTTTTAGAGGAAAAAAGGTGCATTTTATGCTCTGAAAAATACGGTATTCTTTATCAATGTTTCATTTTTTAAAATGTAATCTTACCAGGCCAGGAAAAAGGAAAGCAACATGGTTTAAACTTTAAACTGTGCTGAAAGAAGAACAAGTTGATTTTTCACTGTTGCTGTACTCAAAACTTCTCAAACCATTCATATACCAGTAATAGGATTAATGTTTCATTCTCACATTTTTAAGAAGCACTATTCACTGTGTGAATCACCCACTCTTTAGATTCCATTTTCTCATTATATTCAATGAATATTTGAATATTCTCACTATTGACGATGGTGAATCTATTTTAAGGAACTCAGCGGGTGTTCTTAAAATTATTGTACTCTACGCAGCAGGCCATGATGTAAAACGATAATATATTTGCAGGAGCATGGTATATTTTGTGAACACAGGAGTGTGTGAACATTTCTCTGTGTTTTATAAGTTCTTTCTGAACCTTATCAAGTTGTGGTCTCTATTACAGGTAGTCCTTTGCTTACAACCATAATGGTGTCTTGCCATTTATGGTTGTGAGTCAAGGTGATTCTAAAACTGTGATCCACTTAAATTTATAACTATTTTGGAGCAATCGTTAAGCAAACACCAAGGTTAAGCAAACCCATTGTTTGCTATGGGGCATTTTTTTCTGTGCATGCACAGAACTGAAAATCAAGATGGTGCCGCCATAGGAGAACTAGTTCAGGGGTGTGGCAGGCCTGGGTTACTGCCAGTTCCAGTGACTCAGGCGACCAGGTTACTACCAGTTTGGCTGAACCGGTCCAAACCGGTAAGAACCCACCTCTGGCGAGGGGGTCATAAAGTTTGACCAAGGCAGACTCCCCAAGATTTTTTAATGGACAGCAGTTCACTAGGAGGAACGACTGCAGTCCTATCAGTAGGCAAAATGTCTCAGATAGGAGACGCAAAGTGCTGTGGAAGCTGTGTAGCCTGTTATGCTGTTCCTCACAGCCAACTCGATGCCTTCAGGTAGGATGAAGGATTGTCTGCCGTGGGTGAAATGAGACCCAACTGTCAGAGGGATTATCAATTGGAGCAGGAAGTGCAGGCAAGGAGAAAGGCTAAACTCCCCACCCCTCCTGCAGCAGAATGCCTTGAACTGCTTCTAAGGTTTCTAGGGAATTTCCCTGGGGAAGGAAAAAATATTATGTCCCCCCAAAGGAAAAGTGGCAAGGCGGAGTGATGATATATTATCCTTTGGCCTAAAGGCACGAATGCAAGTTGAGAACCTATTTTATGGCAAAATCAGGAGATCTTGACTTCCTTTTTTTTTCAACCTAATCAGATTCAACGTCTGCCTCTTATCTAGAGGAGATCCTACCGAATTACCTTCACTGACCTCTCTCCAGGTTTCATGTATATGAATTCGCTGAGAGCAATTTGCCAGCTAACTGTTCACCCCTTCCGATACGCAGAGAGGTATGTCACCCTTAAATAAACATGATTATACCCTATGAGAAGCGGCCGTTTTTCTTCAAATGGTAAAAATAAAGCATCCAAAATGCAGAAACTTAAATTAGATGTGGGTTGCCCAGCAATATAATTTCTAATTGGTTTGCGGTTCTTCTTTGGCTAAAAAATGACCCTGTTGATTTACAGCTCATGGGTTTGGTGAATGGGGAGAGTGATGTTCCTTCTGAGTAGAATTAAAGCAAGGCTACCGTACCTTAGTTGCAAAGAAAAAATAAAAAAAATCAGACAACCAACCGATTATATTTATTTATTTTTATTTATTAATTGCTTTATGGCCATTTGACAAAAAAGTGACTCTGGGCCGCATATAGAAGAGTCCAAAGAGATACAGGATACCTGTTATTTTGCCAGCTAGTGGCCATCTGGATTTTTGTAGCCAATTTATGATAGCCCCAATTTGTCAACCAAAGACCAATTATTAGAGAATAACAGAGTTGGAAAGGACCTTGGAGTTCTTCTCGTCCAACCTCCTGCTCAAGCAGGAGACTTTATACCAGCGGTGTCAAACTCAAGGGCCAGGAGACGGATCTGTCCCGCAGGGTGCTTAGATCTGGCTGTGGGGCTGCCTTGGAAACAGTGAAGGACTGGCCCGTGGTGCCGCATGTGGCCCTCCCAAGCTCTGTTTTATTGGAAGAGGTTGCAGGAGGCCATTTCAGCCAAAAATGGACCTCGGGAGCTCGTTTTCTCTGGCAGAGCATTCCGGCCACCACAAGCGCCCCCAACTTGAGTCACGTTGAGCTGGCCATGCCTATCCTGGCCATGCCCACTCCAGCCTCTAAGGTCAAACACAATCCTGATGTGGCTCTCAGTGAAATTGAGTTTGACATCCCTGCTCTAGACCATTCCAGACAAATGGCTGACCAATCACTTCTTATAGATTCAATCTTTTGTCTTGGTCAGTGATGTGGCACAGGGGTGGGTTCCAGCAGTGACTACTGGCCAGTTCACACATGGGCCTGCCACATGCACACTTGGTGCGCATGCACAGAAGAAGAAAAAAAGATGGCGGATCCTATGGCAACGCCGGGAGAACCAGTTCGTGAGTGTGGCAGCCCTGGGTCACTGCCAGTTCCAGTGACCCAGGGCAGTCAAGCTACTACCAGTTCGGGCGAACCAGTCCAAACCACTAGGAACCCACCACTGGTGTTGCAGCCAAACACAAACAAAATTGTGGGAAACAGAACTTCTATATCAGGTGCATACTGATGATAAATTTATGGATGTTTCTCTTAGTTATGCTCAGTATGAAGAAAATGCCAGTTGTATGCATAAATTTTGTGAAAAAGTGAGACTTATTTGTAATTAACCCTAATGTTTTGTATCCAGCCACTGATTTTTAGATGGCTCAATCTCATGTTTTCCTTTTCAAAATATAAGCACTTTGGGTAACAACAGTCTCTGCCTCTTAGTTCCTATGCATTCTGTGATGAGTAAGTGCCTTTGTGTATTCAGAGTCTGAGAAAGGTTTCAGTGCTGGATAATATCTTTCTCCTTTCAATAAATCTGGATTAACTCATTTGTTGACAGCAGGCATAATACCAATGTAATATTAATAATTCAAAAAAGTGATCCAGGGAGCATGATAACCTATTAATGATACCTAGCCATCTTGACTTATGTTGAAATCACTAACCAGGATCACACTCTATCTATCTATCTATATATAAATGGCTGTGTGTGCTTGTTTGTTCTGGAACACCTTGAGCAATTTCAACCAAGTTTGGTATACAGATGACTTACTCTCTGGAAACAAATATTATGAGGGAGGGGTGGTGGTAACGATACCCATAACACTCCTCAGGGGTGTGTGTTCTGTTAAGATACAGCCTGTTGTGCCTTAAAATGGCTTCTATCGTACTGCCTTAAACTGACTTCTACTGCACAGTAATACAATGGCAACTGTGAAGTTGCCATTGTAACAGCTTCACAGTACTCCACATGGGAGCTCCCTCTAATAAGGGGGGAAATCCAATATTAGAAATTGCGACAATGTTCATGAAAGGAGGGCTGGGATAAATAAATACCCTGACAGTGCGGGGTTATCAGCTAGTATTTCATAAAGGTAGACCAGATTGTGAAGTTCTGGGGTGAAAGAAAATCATATGGCTATAACCAGGTAATCATGAGGGCTCTGGTTCTAGTCACCTTAACCCTAACTTATTTGCCACATGGCATTCACAAAGAAAGAATAAAATGCATTTCTTTTCAAAATAACTCAATCTTTCCACACATTGACCTTCTGACAATTTCTTCCTTATCAACGCAATCTCCTGTTGAACTGGAAGACATGCTAAATTAATTAGCTTTGAAAAGGGTTTTTTTGATGTGTTTTCCAGTTATCTAGTATGGAGTCCAGCTTCAAAGCTATATCACATATCGTGATTAGATATCCACTACACTAAACTGTCTCCCAGCTACATTTAATCTGAGGTAAAAAACAAAAACAAAACACCCTTGGAAGGATATTGATGAATTACGTTTTCAATTTGTCAGTTTGACAAATGGAACCTCATCTGTTTCCATCCCAGTTTGCTTCAGCTCCTTAGATAGAAAATATCACCTCAAGCAATGGTATCTGCCTTTATCTTCAGCCCTGAAGGAAAGGGCAAAGTTTTTTTTAAATTTTAATTTTTTTTAAATTTTTAAATTTATCTCTGAATATAGGTTCCTGTCAACCAAAGACCAATTATTCTCTAGTTAGTCCTTGCATTATACTTAATGATTTATTTGTTATCATTAGTCATTTGCTCTGCAAACCCTTATCATTATTATTTGCACAGTTATTGAAATGTTTAGATTGGATTTGGCACTTTTATCCACTTATCAGGTTCTTTCCAAGGACCTGAGATAGACAGATGTTGTTCTTTGATGGTGTTAAAAGGTATTGTGGTAGAATTTTAGCGTCTTCCAAGTAAAGCTGCCTTTTGCAATTGGTAGTGATTTTGTCAGTGCCAATAGTGTCCAAGTAGTTTTAAGATTACACCTAAGGCGCCTATTACTATTGACCCTATCTTTGCTTCCTTTTACCACAGTCATCCTACTTCCATTTGCAGGTCTTTGCATCTTTGTTTTCTCCTGTTCCTCCCGTTCTATTTGACTGTCTCCAGGTACAGGCAGTCCTCAACTTACAACACTTCATTTAGTGACCATTTGAAGTTACAGTGGGGCTGAAAAAAAAGTGATTTATGAGCATTTTTCACGATTACGCTATTGCGGCATCTCCATGGTCAGGTGATAAAAACTCTGACGCTTGGCAACTGACTCATGTTTATGACCCTTGCTGTGTCCTGGGGTCACGTGATTCCCCCCTTGCAACTTTCTAACAAGCAAAGTCAATGGGAAAGCCAGATGCACTTAACAGCTGCGTTACTAGTTTAATAACTGCAGTGTTGTCACTTAACAAATGTGGCAACGGTGGTTGTAAGGTGGGGCAAAATTCACTTAACAACCTAGCAACAGAAAATTTGGGCTCAGTTGTGTTCTGTACTGTCTTTTCATATATATATTTGTCTTTCTTATGTAGCAAACAACTTGTCTATTTGGATTCTAAAGTCCCAGAGCCCTTTAACTACAGGTAGTCCTCGATTTACGACCACGTTTGATTTTGCCTGAGTTTTCTGTTGTTAAGTGAAACGTTTGTTAAGTGAGTTTTGTCCCATTTGATGATCTTTCTTGTCACAGTTGTTAAGTGAATCGCTGTAGTTCTTAAGTTAGTAAAATGGTTGTTAAGTGAATTTGGCTTCCCCATTGACTTTGCTTGCCAGAAGGTTATAAAAGAGGCAGTGCAACGGTCATAGATATGAGTCAGTTGCCAAACATCTCAATTTTGATCACGTGACCCTTGGGATGCTGCAATGGCCATAAGTGTGAAAAATGGTGATAAGTCACTTTTTTCAGGGCTGTTGTAACTTTCAATGGTCACTAAATGAACTGTTGTAAGACGAGGAATGCCTGTATTTACTTTCTATTTCTATTCTGTGGCCTTGCCAGTTCTTGCTGCAGGTGTAGCTCAGGGGTAGCAGTAGCTTGCAGATTGCTACTTTACTACCAATGTTGCTACTTTGTCCTGCCGTTGTTTGTAGTCAATCCCTGTGATCCTCTTGCAGCACCTAACTAGGTGGTCCACTATTTCTTCAGCTCTGTTGCTGTCTTCTTAATTCTGGCTCTGTATGCATTTCTTCTTAAGGCTTGTCAGAATTAACTCTCTGTCTCTTTCTTTAACTTCTGCTCTTGGCAATTGTTGGCCTTCTTTCTTGTTATCTGTTTTGCCCCTCAGGTTTTGTATATGTGTTTGTATACTACTTTGTCTTGTCATATCTCTTTCCTATTTTTTCATTTGGCCTTTCTTCTAGGCTAGTTTGGTGTCTCCAATATCCAAGGAGCCTTCAAGGTGCACTAGCTTCAGTTGATCTTCTCCACTGTCCTTCTTCCAATGCTCTTTTATTTTGTTTTTCAGTTGTCTGATGTACTTACAACATTCCACACCCACCTATTTTCCTTGGTTAGTAGAATCTCTTACCATTGCTGCATAGATGAAGGACATGGTTTCTTGTTATTATTTTTCTGGTTTTCCTATCCAGGGTTTTGGTTCTGCTTGAGTCCAGTCTCCTATTCCAACTATGTCATCTAATGACTGGAATTGCCCAATTGTCTTGTTGGTATTTCCTCCACTGAGTTTGGACTTTAAGATCTTCGTTACTCCTATGATGTATTCATTTCTAATCTTCTTAACTGTTTGTTGCAGGATGCCCAGATATTTGTAATGAACTTCTTCAACCGTAATTGTTATAATTCACAAAGACTGATGAAAACTTAATAATTCAAGTCCTAACTAAGGAACTAAGACTATTAAGGTAGCATCTGAAGATATAGGCAGTTCCAAGCATTTAAGTAACATAAATTCATTTTTTTCAAATATCAAGAGAGCTCCAAAGGCTCCAATCACAATTTTTATAGCAGCAGATTTCTTGTTCCTTAAAAGTTTTCATGACTGTAGTCTTGTATCTCATGAGGTGTAGATTATCTATGAAAAATGGTGCTGCATTAAATTTGATAGACTAGAAAGTAAATATAATGAAAGATAACCCCAGCTCTAAACTTGCAGATATTTTATACTGCAACCACTAAAATTCCTCATTATAGTCAGAGGTGGCTGTGGTTGATGGCATTTTTAGCACTGCCGTTAGATACTCCCATGCTGTGTAGCACAGTGTTTCCCAACCTTGAACACTTGAAGATGTGTGGACTGGGAATTAGAGGGAATATACCTATGTGTGGACATAGCTGGCTGGGGAATTCTGGGAAATGAAGTCCACACATCTTCAAGTTGCCAGGTTGAGGAACACTGATGTAGCATGTGAAGGAGCAAGGGATGTCCAATATTTTTGGTTTGAGGTAAGTATGTCAGCTTCTTCATATGTGATATTTAAAGTTTTTAAGTCACCTATGAAATCTTTGCCATGTATTGGAGGGTGTCTTCTTGGTTATTTGGCATCAGGACGATCTCTCTCATTGCCATCTTGGGAATTTGCTTATTCTCCATCAAGAGTACAGGTAGTCCTCAACTTACTACCACAATTGAATCCAAAATTTATGTTGCTAAGTGAAATATTTGTTAAGTGAGTTTTGCTCTATTTTATGACCTTTCTTGCCACAGATGTTAACTGAATCATTACTTGTTTTTAGTAATATGGTTGCTAGGTGAATCTGGCTTAACCATTGATTTTGCTTGTCAGAATGTTTCAAATGTGATCACATGACCCCAGGACACTGCAACCATCATAAATATGCATCAGTTGCACAGCGTCTGAATTTTGATCATGTGACCGTGGGAATGTTGCCACAGTCATAAGTATGAAAAATGGTCATGTCCCTTTTTTTCAATGCCATTGTAATTTTGAGCCATCACTAAATGAACTGTTGCAAACCGAGGATTATGAATAGCTGTATGTGACCGGCAAATTGGAGTCTTCTGTGTGAGATTATGTTATGTAATTTGCAGGAGCACTTTTTATTACATTAATAACATGGTCAAAATAGCAAATCTTTAAGATTCAACAAAGGCATCTTTGTTGGAAGACATTGAGTCTCTTATTAATACTTGTTGAGTACACACTTCATTAAGTAATATACAATAGACAAATCTCTCTATTATATGGCTGATTAAGAATTTCCTGGAAGTTGATGGCATAAAAATAAAATAAAAACATGGAGATTGTATACTGCTAGAATAATGCATATAGATCTCTTCCATTTATGATGCTCTTTTGCAATTGTCCCATGGATGTACACTTTCTCATCTCATAACCAAGATGATTAGGGGACTGGAGGCTAAACCATACGATGAACTGTTGCAGGAACTGGACATGGCCAGTGAAGAGAAGGACCAGGGGATACATGATAGCAGTGTTCCAATATGTGAAGGGCTGCATCAGAGAGAACGTGGTCAAGCTATTTTCCAAAGCACCTGAAGGCCAGGCAAGAAATAATGGATGGAAACTCAACGAGAGATTTAACCTGGAAATAAGGAGAAATTTTCTGACAGGGAAAACAATCAATCCATGGAAAAGAATTTGCCTTCAGAAGTTTTGGAAGCTTCATCACTGGAAGCTTTCTAGAAGAGACTAGATTGCAATCTAACAGAAATGGTGTAAGGTCTCTTGCTTGGGCGGAGTGAGGGGTGTTGGAATAGATGACCTACAAGGTCACTTTCCAACTATGTCAATCTGTTACCTATCTTTCCACTTGATTTTTCTACTCTCTCCTTCTGCCTTATTTCCACTCCGACTTTGTGTGGGCAGGCAAAAAAATGTTTTCATCCTCATTCCTTAAGAATTGTGGTAGCTATAGAAGTACTAAACAACAGGAAATGACTACTCAAATTGTGCCAACAAAATCCCAACCAGCTCCAATGACTTTCTAGTCCAAGTTGCTAAAAATGGGCCCCTGGAGTTAAAGATAGCACATTGCAAATAACATAGAGCAAAGGTTGGTTTTGAACGGAGTGGATTTCTCATTTTACTTTACTAAGCTGTGAGCAGCCACATACGTTGTTTATTTATGGCTTGACAGTGAAAAGTGCTGGGCATCTCCTCTAAGGTGCCAGGCACCCTTAATTTTCTAAGCCTAAAGGGAGACCAGATGATCCTTGATAGTAGGTTGCTTGTCTTCGGCTCAGAATGGTATATTTAGGAATCCAACTGAAATGAGAGGCTGTAGATGAAATAATGACGTAGCATCTTAAGCACAACTGACAGGCTGGGATGCTTGGTTAGATTCACAGCCTAACTGGATTTCAACTTTCATTAACTCTAGACAGCAATATTTTCCTATTTATGTCATCCTAACATTCCTAGCAAGCGCCCAAGGCTACCATAATGGTAGCACAGTAAGCTTTGGTCGCATCCTTCATCCTGGCCCACCTGATTTAATCCCACTTGTAATTTTGGTGTCTGCGTTCCATGTTTCACCATACACAGCTCAGTTATGACTTACTCCTTTCACTGCCTGTTCTTTTCCACTTCCTGATGTGCTGTGCCTGAGTACACAAACTTTCTATCATTGTCATGCTTGAGCTGCGATTCTCACTTGATTTGTGGCAAGCTTTCTTTGCACAACGTCTCCCTCCCCCCCCCGAATTGTTTTTGATTTTTACATCTTTTCTGCCAGCAGCAATCAAGTGCACCT
>JAPKID020005173.1:0-11270 GCA_026931265.2 Tropidonophis doriae | reverse complement strand
TGCTGCAGCTTGCTGTTCCCGGAAAATAAAGCATTCAATGAGAAACCTGTGTCGGACCCTGCTTCAACTCTTAACACTCAGACTCTTCTTTTATTCTGCTAGATACATGTATAAGGAATAATCATTAAAGAAATATCAAAGACTGTTCTAGGTGAAGCTGCCTTTTATTCATTTCTCAGGCATCAGAATGCAGCTAATCCTTTCTATAAAGAAGGATGTGAAGGATGTAAAGAACATTGCTCAATTATTTTTCTTAAGTGCACAATAGGTGTTAGACTTGTTATAATGGATTACTGTCAAATATTTTGACACCCCAAGGTTAACAAGTCTTATCACAATGAGGGAAGCTGTGGCTTGAGGAATAACTTGCAAATGAATTGGGAGCTTGAAAAGAAGATAAATTGATATGTCAAGATATTTTCTAGTTAATACCATTGCTTTCGCTTGTCATCCTATGGATGTATTTCAAGCTTTTCTGATAGCAGCCTTTAATTAGCATGTCAAACATAGTTCTGCTTCTTTTGCAATCTTTTTCTGATTGTACAATGCAAGATTTAGGAATATGCAAGAAAGGATTTTCCAAGTGTGATGAAAGCTCCTTTTTTATAACTATCTCACTTTAGTTGCTTGTTTTTAATATAAGAGTACTTTCGGAGTGATATTAGAACCATTAAAATAATAATACAATGCCAATTAAATCATGAGGGATAAAGTTGTAGCAGGGACAAAGCAATGAGACTATCTAAAACCAAGATGGCCCTCTAGAAGCTTCCAAAGAGCCTTGGCACACTCTGATGGGAGACTGGGTCAGACAGAGTCTGGTGGGATTTGAACTGCTAAATTTCAGGCAGCTGTCAGGCAACAGAAGTAGCCTGCAGTACTGCACTCCAACCACTGTGCCAAGGCTCTTTGGAAGCTTCTAGAGGGCCATCTTGGTTTTAGATAGTCTCATTGCTTTGAGGTGGTAAGATGAGGATCCAAATTGTTGGGGGCAATATGCTGATTCTGTAAAACCGCTTAGAGAGGGCTATAAAGCACTGTGAAGTGATATACAAGTCTAAGTGCTATTGCTATTGCCACAACTCTCAGCTGCTCCAGCCAGCATGTAAAATAGATGAAACATGCTGAGAATTATAGATCAAGTAATAGGAGGTTTTCCATTCTTAACCAAAACATTAAAATGCACAGGAAGAGGTTAAAAAATAGAGGTTTGGGGGCTTTTCTAGAATTAAAGTTAATATATATTTAACTTAAACTTTAAGGAGTAAGAATCTGTTATATCAATGAGACTTGGATGGAGACTTGAGAGAAGGTCATGTATTTCAACTATGCCTTTTTAAATATTCAATATCCTTCCACAACTTGGTACTTCTATATGTTTGGTATATAGCCAGAGGCAATGTTAGATGGGGAATCCTACAAGTTGCAGTCCCATCTATCTGGGTGTTAAATCTCTGCCCCTAGCTGGATTCCTTGTCTAATATTACCTCTGGCTATAGGCCTGTGAAAATTGTAGTCCAAATATATTTAAAGGGTTCCAGGTTATGGAAGGATGATCTGTAGAAAGACTTCTTATCCGATAATAAGGCATATCTTAAAATGAAAAACTGGGGCAGAGTTGTAAAAGCTGGAACAGAATGTATTTAGCGGGCTACTTTGCATTGCTGATAAACACTTCATATTGTCTAATTTAATCCACAGATACTGTAATATAACAAGGGTGGAATTTCTAACAAAGTGGAATTTTGAGAAGTATGGATTCAATATACAATATTTAAGAAAAAAAATGGTGTTATATTACCCTATTTTGGGTACATAAGGATCAGTTGTTATAGAATCCTAGTATTCCACAATTAATATTAAATTATTATACAGTGGCTCCGAATATATTTGGACCTATTTCACATTGAAACAATGGATGGAAATAATCATCACAAGAAAACCGTAGATAATTGTTCACTGAAAGATGACATTTTAAAAGGCCTTACTAGTATTTTCTTCAATATTTTATGAAAGGAGAAGTTTTATCACTTATCAAAATCAGAATATTTAAACAGAACAAGCTGATTATTTTCTTTAATAAGTCTCATTCCAAACCTTAATAATTAAAATTTATAATCCAGGCATTAAGAATAAAGAAAAACAATTAAGTATTAATAAAACATTAATTTCAATATTCCTTTTACCTTTGTAAAGAAATATCATAGGTTTACTCCATTTTAAAAATACTTAGAGTTCTATGTAGTGCCAACTCATGGATATGACACCTCTTGATCACATTGACCAATGGTTACTGTGCTGGTGGTGCAAAGATTTGCATTTGAATGATTTGGAAGGGAGGAAGAATTGATGCCCCCTAGGTTTTGGTACCCTAGGCCAAGGACAACAATCTTAGCCTAAAACCAACCTTGATCTATGGTTTTGAAAATCTGAGAGACACTACTCAAAATTCTATTATAGAATTCAGTATATCTACTGGAACTCAGCTGATATTTAAATAATAAATTTAGAATAGATGGGAGTCTGTTCATTTTTAAAAAAATGAATCCTAGTAAATTAATTGCTGTATTAATTATGGGCTGTATTTTATAATCAGAGTACTCCAGTCATAACCTCATGTTCAGCCACAGATTTCTGCAACCCATTAAAAGCAATGCAAAACAATCTGCATATACTTGTAGTTCCATTTTTCTGTGTTATTAATATCATTTTTGTTTTAATGACTATGTCAATTAACAGCCAGAAGAAATGAAAAAATATTACATGCACTGTAAGCTGCATACCAGGCTGTTATTAAAATCACAATATTTGTTTCTTGAGATTTTGGAATCATTATCATGTTTAGCATTCCAAGGTTAAGTATTCTTCTCTGGTAGTTGGGCAGTAACTTTGCAGATGCTCAGTTTTGATTCAAAGATGACATACTGTCATGGACAGACTATTATAGATCTAATAATAGATCTAATCTGAAACCAGTTTTCCTCTAGCTGGTGGCCTCTGAAATGTGGGCTTCCAATGGCCTATAGCTGAATTAGAATTGGAGAATGTTTAATCCTAATATAGAAGGCAACAGTTTGGGGCTGCCTACCTATATCCACAAATGTCCTGTGTACCATCAAACGCGTTGGCTACTATTTTGCATAAAGTTACTTTATTTTGCATAGAGAAACTTTATACAAACTATTTTAAGTCATCTTTGTCTTTCTCATCCTGTATCTATTTGTTTCTGGATTATTAGTATTCACAATTGATGAGAATTGCTATAGCTCAGTCTAATATTTTAGCACTAAATGTAGGACTAGAAATAAAGACCAAGAAATAAAAATAAGAATGGCACTAATTTGCCATTTTAAAAAAGTTAAAAGTTTTATTCAAGATCCTCTTTTGGGGAAGGACTTTTAAATTTTAAAAAATGAATATTTCTCAGTCAGATCTTTCTTTGGATTTCAGCAACTGATGCTGATTAGTTTGAAATTTTGTGTTCTTTCTCTTATGAGTCATTTAAAATAAAATTATTTCCCATCAGTGCTTTTGCCTTGACAATTCTTTTAATCCAATTGCCATTTTCCTTTTGATCCTCCTATTTAAAATTTGAAAGAGATAAATTTTGAAGAGAATTTTATAAAATGGGTAAAATTTATAGTTTGGAGAAAGTTTTTGGAGATCTAACAAAAGCATGCAAAATACAAAGGAATAAGTAAAGGCTCTTCAATGTTCCTTCTGTTTATTTTGGTTCTTGAAATACAGAATAGGGACATAAAAAAAGAGGATTGTCAAAATAAAGTTTTAAAAAGACTTTGTAGATGACTTGGTGTTGGTTCTAGAAGATACTTTAAAGGGAAATGAAATAAGTGAATTCATTTAAGTCAAAGTAAATATAAACTATTTTATCGGGAAGTTTCGTTGGATGGATTCTGCTAGATTTTCCTTCACTGTGGCTCTAGCAATTGCCTCTCCTTTTTTATTGAATTCACTAGAAAATCAGCAACACCATTAGTAGAAAGAAAATGCTTATGAATAACTATGTCAAGAAAAATTTAGTTACCTCTTCAGCAAGGTAGACTTTATAGATGTTCACTGACAATTCCACAATACATCATTAAATACACAATTGTCCCATATCTTCCTTTTGTTAAAGTTTTTCATACTGTGGTTGGAGTGCTTTCTATTCCCACTGGATTTCAATACTGTTCCTACCTAATTATTTTCTAGTTACAAAATTAAAATTGCAGGTAATGTAATTGCTTGGAACAAAAGCACCTAATTTAATTTGCATATTAAAAAAAAAGAATCTTCCATCATACTTCATCTTCCCTATATCCCAGTTACACAATCTTCCCTATATCCCAGTTACAGCCTCACCCACCAAGCCACGTCCACCAAGCCGGTCATAAAAAAATTTAAATCCCACCACTGAAATGTATAGAGAGAGTCATTATGTTTTAGCAAAATTTCAAACACATACAAGTGATTAATTTCCATTCTCAAAACATGCCTATTTTTGCCATAAATGATAAGCAGTGGAGATGAAATTCATTACATTTGTCATTAAATCTTAGTGGGTTTTGCAGACCATTCTTTTAAGAGTTAAAATAGCCTTAATTAATGCTTTAAACTGCATGTTTATTTATGGGAGCTGTTTCCAAATGGTTTTAATAATAATTTAAAACCTCCCATTTTCTCCTCCAATTTAGTCATACCTGAATTAAAAGACTTACAGAAATGGAAGATATTAAGTCCCCAACCCTATTGCAACCCCAATCTCAACTCTCAAACTACCCAAATGCAAGTTCCAGTCCCAAATGCTCCAGTAACTTCTCAAGTAGCTAATCATCCTACCATTCCAACTAGTTTTCTGAGGATTTACTATCTCTTCCAAACTTGAGAAAGACTCTTAAAGAGGCTGTACAAAAGCAATCTTCTCTAGATCTTCTGTTTCCATGTTATTTTTCATACGCAACCCATTGCAGTCACACAGTTGGGTGAAAAACAAGAAATTATGGATGGGTAAAAATAATCTATAATTTATAAACTATAATATTAAATTTAAATTTAATATTATATTAAATATTTAATACAATATTGAATATTAAATTCATAATGTTGATAGTATTCCCATAGCACACTTGCATACTAGATAAAGACTTAGCAGATGTATTCAGATAATAATGCTAAACCTGATAAGTATGTTATTATTATTACATTTATTTTTCACTTATCTCTGCTGAGGTTATCTGCTGAGGTTTATTTTCCTTTCTGGCAAGAATTTTTGCCACTCAGCATGGCTCAGTTCAGCTTGTCATTTTTTCTTTAGCAAAGCCATCAGAACAACACGATATGTACCACACACTATAAACACCCCCCCTGCTGGGCCTGGTGATGCTATCAGGTAATGCCAAATGGGTGGGGTTCTTAGTGCTCTTTGAGTTCGGCTGATTGCTTGCAGACATTTCATTACCCAGCTAAGTATCATCATTGGTGCTAGGGGAGAGTGGGGTTTGCAAATAGAAGGAGGATGAAAGTGGGGAAGAGAGAGAAAGGGAGAGAGGGAGAAGGGAAGAGAAGGATGAGGGGGCAGAGAGAGAGGGGGGAGATGGGAAAGGAGGGGGGAAGAAGAGGAGGAAGACAAGTGAGTGGCTCTGTAGGTGTTGCTGGGTGGGCCTGGCCAACTCGACATAATTTATTTACCCCAATTATTACTTTAAGTATAAAATAGATATACCAAAAGGTAGCTTATTTTATGCGTTTAATACAATATTGAATATTAAGTTTATAATGTTGATAGTACATTAGCTATTCCATAGCTATTCCTTATTAGATACTTTCATATTAGATGAAAACTTAGCAGATGCATTTAGATAACAATGCTTATCAAACCTGATATGTATGTTATTATTATTACATTTATTTTCCACTTATCTCACCATGGGGCTCTTCTAGGTGGCTCACAACCATAAGAAATAAAAATACTACTGGTTCTGTGGGCATGGATTTGTGGGCATGTCTTAGTGGGGGGGAGGCATGTGACTGAGTAGGTGTGGCAACTTGACATCACTCACAGCAACCCACCAAGCCACGCTCACCAAGCCATGCCCATAGAACTGACAGAAAAGTTCAGCTGGCCAAATCTTCTAGCATTCAACCTGGCTGCTTCTTGCCTCCTTCTCCTGTTTGCTCTCTATGTATGAGCCCAAGAAGGAGGTGAGAAAAAGCCATATTCAATGCTGTGGTAGAGAGAAGCTGAACTTTTCTCCCTCCCTTCATAGGGGAGCTGCTCAGAAGGCAGCCTCTGGCAGCAGTCTGTCTTTTTATTCCCCTCCCCTCTCCCAGGATTGTATCTGAAAGACTGCGGCCAGCAGCTGTCTTCTGAGTAGCTCCACTACGAGGACATCCTTCCAGCTGCTGCTGTTCTCCTGGCTTAGTCCGACCCTGAGTGGCACCAGCAGGCAATGCACATGCAACTTATTAGTTTTTTTTACTTCTTATATAAACTGCACATAAAAACATCTAGCATACCCCAAAGTATTATAGTGCTAAAACAATTTCACATTTACTATTCTTGTCATTGGAAGATTTCTTTTGCACGTTATTTAAGAAATTCCAATTGTCTTATCAAGTTAAAGTATTTGGCAGTGATGGTAATTGTATGACATGTGTCAAAGATGACATACCATGATGTTTTGGGTGACATACTAGCATTTATCAACACCTAATAACTATTGTTAAAACAACAAGGCTTCACAAGAATGTCCTTTTTGGGTTGCCGGAACAGCAAGTTTCAAGGCAAAAAGGAGCTGGGTTTCTCTCTTGCTGCACAAGGAAGCAAAGCCAACTTTATTTATTTGATTGTTTGGTTCCCAGACTGTGGGAGGAGATCTGATGGCGCTTTTTATGCCTGCAGTGACCCATTTCGTTGCTTCCGTCTCACCTTGCAGTTCTTGCTCAAGATTCCAGCTGATTCTCTCCCAAGCAGCGGCCATGACCACAAACACCGGGGAACCTCCCGCTCCAGCCTCCCTGCCCTACATTAATATCCCCATGCTTCCCATTCCCGCTGGAAGCACACAAGCCACACAAGCAAACAGGCATGCAAGGCCCCCCCAATGATGTGAGAGGAGCCGGGAGGCACCAAACTGTGCCCAGCTGTCTTCACTTCCTCCAGGCAAAGGGTGGGAGCACCTGAGACGCCCCTGGGAGAACTTGAGATGCCCCTGGGCAAACCTTTGGGTAGCCAAGACAGCAAATTTCAAGAGAAAACACAGCTGCTGGAATCGGTGTGTCATTGTGCCTGCAACTTAATGCTCTCCAAGAAGCCTGCATTACTGGAGCAGCAGATGCAGCAGCAGCAGCAGGCACCACCGCAACCCTCATTGTCCAGCGTCCAACTCGGGAGCCTCGAGTTGCGGCCATTTGCACATTTCTCCAAAGCTTCTCTCGGGAGGTGAAATGGGAGGCACCCCACCGGCAGAGCCTCCAGGTGGAAGATTAGTGAAGAGCACAGTGACGGGAGAGGCTGGTCATTCCCCAAGCCAGCTCTCGAGGAAGGAGGCAGAAATGAGGCCTGGGGCTCACTTCCCTGCTGGGCAATTTTGGGGAGGGGTCTTTTTCGCACACCCTCAGAGAAAAAAAGAAGGCATGCAAGAACCCATCCACCCCCAACTGCCTGAACTTGTGAAGGAAACTGCAGATTCCTTTGTCCTCGGCTACATGACCTACTTTCATTCTCTGCTGCCCAAACGTGTCAAGGAGGCAGACAAAGAACGAAAGAAGGTCACGTAGCCGAGGCAAGGGAGCATGCAGCTTCCTTCCTTCAAACGTTCAGGCAACGGGAGGGGGCTTTCTCCCATGCCTTCGGAAAAAGAAAGAAGGTGTGTTATTGGATAATGGACAACAGTGTCCCTTAAAAGGGTCTATCAGACGGGATTTGCATGTTGGCTTATAGTGAGTCCTTATCTTTAATAAACAGTATTGCTGGAATCAGTGTCCTCATCTGTTTCCCATGCTCAACATTGCACTCTCTGCTTCTCATCTTTCTTTCTCATCTGTTTCATCTCTTTCTTTTTCCCTCTATTTCTCCTCTTTCTCTCAACTTCCTCCCTTTTTCTCATCTTTCTTTCTCCCTCCCTTTCTCTTTTCACTCTCATCCCTCACTCTCATTCTCTCATCTTTTTCTGTCCCTGTTTCTCATCTTTCTCTCATCTTTCACTTTTTTCATCTTTTTCTCTCTCCCCCCCCTTTCTCTATATTTATCATCTCTTTCTCTAGCATCTCTTTCGCTCTCTCTTGCTCTTTCTCTTTTCTCCATGCCGAGACACTGACCAGTATGGCTGCAGACAGCATTGTAATGGGCTCCAGGAGGAGGAGAAGGGGATGCTGCCTCCCTCATTTGTGAAGCATGCAAAGTGTGTTGCATGAGGTCCTGAAAGAGCAGCGAGCAGCCATGGAGGCAGTGAGTGAAACATGGGGAGATGCGTGACTTTCTCTCTGCCCAAGACAGTGGCTGGGCTGGCTGCGGCTGATGCCATTGCTCTCACCATCTCCATAGCTGCTCGCTGCTCTTGCAGCACTGCACAGGACATACTTCACATGCTACCCAAAGGAGGAGGCAATGTCCCCCTCCTTCTCCTGGAGCCCATTACGATGCTGGCTTCAGCCAGATTGGCCAGTATCTCGACACAGAGAAAAGTCACATCTCCCCGGTACGCATAACACCAACAAGGTCGGCTGCAGGGCAAGGCAATCAGATGAGGAAAGGTCATGCCTGCTGGGGAGGAGGCAGGCACAGGTCTACAAGGTCACAGCAATTGGATAAGGGTAGGCCGTGCCACCCAGGCAGGAGGCAAGCACAAGCCTATGAGGCTGCGGCAATTGGATGAGGGTAGGCTGCATCCTCCATGTGGGAGGCAGGTGCAGGGCTACAACTTGAGGCTGCAGCAATCAGATGAGGGTAGTGACGGCCAGGTAGGTACAGGTAACCACCCTTCCCAACCCCATTTCCCCAAGGAGGCACCGGGTTTATCTGTTCTGCTGCTGGAGCAATTGGGAGCAGACCAAGTCAGATGAGTGGGAGGCCGCCACGCTATAGGCAAAGGCAGGGAAAGGCAGGCAAGTAGTCTGGACCGTATGGCCACATGGTCAACCTGAGGCAAGGGAGCCAAAGAGCAGCTGCAGCTTTGCCGCAGTGTGACTCTTAAGGCACTAGCAAAGGCATGGAACACCAATAAGTACTGGTGGGGTACATTGGTGGGATTCAAATATTTTTACTAGCAGTTCTGTGGGTGTGGCTTAGTGGGCATGGCATGGCTTGGTGGGTGTGGGGGAAGGATACTGTAAAATCTCCATTCCCTCCTCATTTCAGGGGAAGGTTACTGCAAAATCCACATTTCCTCCTAATCAGCTGGGACTCAGAGGAAGAGAATAGATAGGGGCAAGGCCAGTCAAACTACTCAAAATTTCTGCTACTGGATTTCGAGAACTGGTTAGAACCTGCTGAATACACCTCTGGTAGGACAGGGAGGAGAGGGGCAGTGGCATCCAGAATTTCTAGTGCCAGTTTGCCCTGGTGGAGTGCAACCATTGTTTCCTTCTGCTCCAAAGCCACAATGTGAACTGCACAGTTGCTGGCATCATGGGCAGGGCTAGAGTGTCCTCTAGGTGCCCAGAGAGACAGAACGAGACAGCTCCCGGCCTTTGCTGACTGAGCCAATCTACAGTGCTGTGATTAAGGGCCCAAGTCACATCCAGGCCAAGCTAGAGATAGCTCTTTACCCACATTGCTGATCCTACTGGTAGAGTTGTACCATGCATCCCCTCCCACACACAAGCAACCTTTGGCGCCAAGGCCTGGACACTGGAGTCATGCTGGCAGGAAGGGAAGGGACCAAACCTCCATGAAGTGATTGGGGAAGAGAAAGAGCTGCTGTTCTAAGGATCAGGATTGCTGCCCACATATGATTGGGTGGGTGGTCATTAGCTGTTCCTGGCCTGGAGGGCAGAGAAGATAAGTTCCCTGCCTCCTCGACCAGTTGTGGGGAGGGGTTTTAGCTTTGACTGAGGCCTTTAATTTATGTGGGCTTCTAAATCAGAAGTAAGGTATAACTCTTTAGTTACTTTTTTTTGGAAGTGTTTTATTTTCTGCCCTTGAGTGATTTACACATTTGTTGTGCCTGTCCACTCCGTCCCATCTCCCTACTTGCCCATGGCTACTGCCAGACACCATCAGCTGCTGTGTGCTTGCTGACTCCTCTGCTGGTCATGCTCCCGGCTGATGACAATCTTCTCTAGGGCTTATTTTTTGGGTAGAGCTTATTTTTTGGGAAACATGGTAATATATTTTTGATGGCTTTAGTTGGTTGGTATACTATGGTAATGCCTTGTGATTCTAATAGTTCATAGTTTTTGTTGGTAGTGCTGTAGAAGGACGAACAATCAGGGACTTTTTGGTAAAGCATTTATTATAAAGCATTTATATCAATTTTCTAAAAATATAGGAATTGTCTATTTGCTAAACTAAATATGCCGCTACAAGGAATATCTCTTACAGTCTTTGATCTAGAGATTTTTGTAACCATAAAAGCACAAAGAAACAACACGGGGCTTTACTAAACTAAATATTATGCTTCAAATGTAATGTCAACATTTAAATTAGGAAATATAGTGGAATCCATATACGAATCAATAAATTAATAAGATCAATTTTGTTAATATGTAGTGCAATACACAAATAAATAGTGGAAAATATTATAGGCCAGCGATGGTGAACCTTTCTTGGCTCATGTGCCATAAGTAGGGAGAGCGCAGGGGAGGCGTGTGCGAGTGTGCTGCACCCATAATACAATGTGCAACCCCCTCCAGTATTGGTGCTCCCCCCTATTTTTTGCATGCTTTTTTTGCCCTCCTCAGGCTCCAGAGGCTTTACAGGAGCCTGAGGAGGGCAAAAACAGCTTCCCCCAGCCCCCTGGAGGCTTCAGGGACGTTCAGGAGGCTTCTCTGAAGTGACTTCTGGTTTGCTCGTAGAGCTCTTTTTAATCCTTTGGATGCTTAAGGGAGCAACGACCTTATGAGCAAACTGGAAATCACTTCTGGTTTGCTCATAGAGTCTTTTTTTGCCTCCAGAGGCTTAAAGTCCCTGAAGCCTCTGGAGGGCTTAAAACGACCCTACAAGCAAATAGGAAATTCGTTTCTGAACTTCCAGTTTGCCTGTAGGGCCAGTTTTGTGTGCCCCAGAGGCTGCAGGGAAGCTCACAAAGCGTCCGGATAACCTCCTGGGG
>JAPKID020005172.1:0-11270 GCA_026931265.2 Tropidonophis doriae | reverse complement strand
CATGTTAATTCTAATCAACTAGACTTTGATTATGCACAATGTATTAAATGCAATGCATATCTTGCCTATTATTTTTAGACCAACCATGAAATATCCATGAAATTTTAATTATTAAGAAAATATTAGCAAGAATCTGCATAATTGTTAGGAATATCATGGCAGGTGTTTAGAATTTCCCCTTTTAAAAGTTATCAAAATGTAGTATTACCTTCAAGTAAGATAGATATATCTAAAAAGAGAACATTTCTTTATTGTTATTGATTATAATAATCTTGCAAGTCTGATTGTGCTTTTTCCTCTTCTCTTTTCTCATACTCCAATGAACAGGAGTGGCATCTACCCAAATTGCTACCAAATTTTATCTCATTACTGGGGACTTTTAAAAAAATGTTTCGGACTTTTGGTGAAAGTAACATATCTCATTATGTTTTGCCAATACAAAGAATCGTACTACATTTTCAGTAGCCCCAAATATTTATGGAAATTAATCTAATATTAATTTAGTTACCTTTTAGGAGGAATTAATTACACATTTCAAAGGCATCCTCTCATTGGTTGGTCTGTCTTTTGGAAAGAAAGAGTTAAATTGTTCCATTTATTCCCCAAAGATCTTCATTCAACTCAGTAGTGCCATGTTTTATTTAAAACATACTCTCTCTGAGTAACCACTTGTTCTAATTGGCAAGGCAAGGCTGGGTCCCAGAAGCACATAGCTCGTTACGTTCAGTTTGGATTACAAAAACATGAAACAAACTGCATTGAAATGTACAAATTAACAGCACAGGAGTGCACGACACGGACATGGAATTAGATTGTAATATGGAACTAACTCGATAGGGAAGGTGTGGAACAAACCACTAGTATCTTTATAAACTCTACATCAGCAAATATAGAAAGTAGAGGATAGTAGGAAGCTTTCATAATTCAACAAAATCACTTATTTAAAGAAAATAAATCCTTTCTATATACTCCTGTATATGCCATGCAGAAGATAAGAGTTACTAAAAAGTTTATGAAACTCAAAAATACCAATCATCATCTTTTTCTATATTCTATGTTTCAGCAAACCATGCAGAGAGCAAGGTTAATGAGGTAAAAATTAGATGAACACAATATTAATAAGATAGAAATCCAACAGAGACAGAATCCATTTGCCAAGGAGGAAGGGAAATCACTCTGTCACATGCACCTCTCTAGAAAAAGTTTTGTTTTTGCTCTTCCTCTATTTAACTATTGGGGATAAATGTTTGTGAGCCATAAGAAAATTAATGTGCAATGAATTAAAAAATAAACCAACATTGAGACATTAACGAGATGTTGTATTTCTGCTATTTAACAGAATAAGCTAGATATTTAAATAAAGATTCCCTAGAACTGCACTATCAAAATATTAATGTAAGAATGTTCCTAATTTTGTAAATGATAATATATTTATGGAACTGGTACATTTCCCAGTTAAGACCTGTTGTGGCCCGCCAGCTGCCAGCAGAACTGGCGGCAGACTCAGTTGATGAGAAGGTTGAGGAGGAACCTGGGCCAATTCTGGAGTCTGAGGAAGGTTTTGATGGATGCTCTGCATTGGAAGCAGATAGACCCAGGGCCATCTGACATTTCCCAGCCACTGGAGAGGCAGCTGCCTTTGGAGGCCGATGTAAGTGGGGAGGAAGAACCACTGGGGCTTGTTCCAGATGCGCATTTGCGCAGAGCTATTAGGAGAGGAGAACAACTGAGGACAAGGAGTGAACTTGGGAAGCAAGGCATACCTGGATGCTGAATGGCCCCTCCCTGGCTGGGGGAATATATAGCAGGAAAGGGGAGTCGTGGTTGTAGGAGGCAACCATTCAGATTTCAGAAGATTTGGCTCATCATGTTTTGTGCCTCAGAGCCTGCTTGCCAGAACTTAATTTACAGCTTTGGCTGGAAGCTCCCAGCCTGGCAATTATCTCAAGGAACTGATAAGGAACTGTTGCTGCAGTTAACTCTTTGAAGGATTATTGCCTGGACTTTTTGGTGTATGAATGCCATTAATTCACAGGAGATACGAAAGAGGGTTTTTCTGGGACAAGGAATCTGTCTCTTGTTTCTGCTAAGGCAGGGTCAGAACAAGACCAAGGTACCTGAAGGAATATCTTCCCTTATTTCATTCAGCTATCATTCAGCTATCAGCATTAGCTGTTCCCTGTTTCTCTTATTAGAGATGAAATAAATAAATTTGGGAAGCTACAGTCCCTCTAAAAATATGCATCCATTGCTAGACAAATATCTTTTTCCTCATATTTAAACTATTACATATTACTACATTTTCGTCTGATTGCATCTTACAATCAGTTTTTAATTATTTGTAATTTTATAAAATTCCCTGGTATCAAATGTGATGTAAAGCATGGTGTTTTAAAAAAACAGTTCTCCTCAGCAATGTAAAAACAATTACTTGCATCTAGTTTTTCAATGTACCTAAATATTAATCAAGTTGAAATTAACCCGAATGCAATGAACCAAATATTAAGGATGTTTTTAGAGAAAATATATACCTCATGAGGATACTACAATCATGGATTTCATAGCTATGCATACATAGTCATGAGATATATTTATTACGATTTAAAACAACAATCCAGCAATATTTTTAAAAGCACGTTAAATCAGTTCAATATAAAATGTACAAGAATACAAAGTCCTGCCAGATTCTTATTGCTAGATAGAAAATGACTTCAGGAACAGTCCTGCACCAGACACTCAACAAGCTACAACTATAATAGTAAGTTTGAATGCTGTTAAAATACACCACAAAGCCTAGGCTTAATGGAAAAGTACAAATTGAGGTGCCAACTTCTATCAAGCTTTAAGGCAGGAAAAATTGTACTACAGCCCATCTAATCAGAAGAGGATGTTCTTCAGCAGACAGCTAAGAACACAGCTATTCCTTTCACAAAATGAGACTAATGGTCTACTTTTGTACACCCAAAAATTTCTAATTGCTAATCAGAGCCTATTAAAATGTATCATATAATGGAAGCATTGGAATATTCTAGCACATTGAAATTATCAGCATTACATCTAGAAGCAATTAATTTAAAGAAAGCATTAAAAGAAAACTACCTGTATCAGATTATCTCTTAAATAACTAAATTTTACAGGAAATTTTCCTATTGTGTCAGACAGTCTCAAGCTGCCTGACACAGTACAATCAATAACTTTAAGAGGGAGAGTTTATTTCTATCAAGTAGGCACAGAAATATACCAGTAAGTATTTATTTAGCAAGCGAGGAAACTTTGAGAGCTTTAAAAAACAAAGGAGAACTGAAGGTAACAGGAAGTAGAACATATGTTATAGAGCTAAGGACGGTAATGGTTTAAGAGCAATCTCCTTCAGCTTTTGAATAACTTTTGAAAAATTTTCCAGGAGAATTTCAAGCAAATTAAAAGAGAATACATAGTATTTTCTTGGAATATTTAGTTTTGTAATATGCTATCTATCTGGCTAGAAACTGAAATAGGGTTCTTTAATTTCTTTCTGTCATTTCTGACTTGTTAAGTATCCTTATTTTTCTAAACGACTAAAAGGAGTTGGGTGCTTAATGTCACATTAAATTCAAATGTACTTCAGACTGAGCATGACATTATTTTGTTTTAGAATCTTTTGTAGATTATTAAATTAATGCAGCTCCCATTTCCTAAAAGTGATTGCACTATTTATAGCACATCAATGGCATCATGTAATTTATATGGAACAATGCATGTACTTCTGTAAATGTCTTAGAAATTTAAAACAGCTTTTACAAATTATCTTTTTTTTTCAAAAAAGTTTTGTTTTATCTCTTATAATATTGCTCTATCTTCCAACAAAGGGCTGTAATCAGGCACCTGTATACTAGATAGCCAGGAGATTATCAAGGTTTGTAAGCAGAGGACTACCTGTATGCAATGCTAAGTCACCAGTGGCAGCTAAGTGAAGGAACAATAGGTGGAGCATGAGAAAATATGCCAAGCTGGGACATTGACAATAGTTGAGGGATGAAAGAAATATATTTAATTTTATAAAAAGTCTGTATATTAGGGAAAATTCCATTTGCAGGTATTTCTCCCTCCCCAAATACACAGAGTTATCGTACTTCCTATTGTTTCCAGTTATTTTGACAGAAGATGAAGAAAATATCTGAGCAAAGAATGCTATAATTTATGGTAAACTATAAATAAGTGCTGCCCTTATTATAGTTTACCATAAAAAAGTATTCAGCATGAGTAATAAACTTATAATTAAGAATTTGGATTCAAAGGGTAAAGTTAATTAATTTTGTTGTTTACTAACCTTTTTCGTTGTGTGGATTTCTTTTTTCTAGAGAAAAAGAAAAGAAAATCAAGATAAAAAATATTTAGATATTCTTCATACAGTAATAAACATGGAAGCATATTAAGCTTAAATATGCAATTGTTTAAGTACATCTGATACAAAGATCATATTTTACCAATTTCTACCATTCTAGATTTCTCTTTCTCTCTCCCCACTCCTCACCCTATCTCTAATAATTTGATAATGGGTGAGAACAGTTTGCATCCAAGTACCTTCTACCATGTTTAGCAAATTGTACATTTCTTTGGCATTTAAAGCTCAACCTGGCAAGATTAAATAACCTTTTTTTAGAAAGTAATTTTTAAGAGCTACTGAAAGAAGACACATTTTAACAGCAAAGTACCCAAATTAATAAATATATGCATTTACTTAATAAGCAGGAAACTAAGCAACCAATACACTGCATAGGTAATCTTCAACTCACAACCACATTTGGGACAAGAATTTCTGTTAAACTTTTTTGCCACAATTGTTAAGCAAATTCTGCATTGGTGAAGTAAATCACATAGCTGTTTTAAGAGAATCCAGCTTCTCCAATTGACTTTGTGAGATGCTGGCTGGAAGTCGCAAATTGCATAAGCCCAGGATACTGCAACCATCCTACACACATGCTGGTTGCTAAGCACCTGAATTTTGATCACATGACCATGGAGATGCTGGGGACATAAGCATGAGGACTGGTCATAAGTCATTTTTTCAGTGCCACTGTAACTCTGAATGGTCACTAAACAAACGGTTGTCAGCTGAGGACTATCTGTAGTATCTGTACAAACTCCTTAACAAGAAACTCAAAGTTTGGGAAGGTCAATTACTCTAGTACCGTGATGACGAACTATGGCACACATGCCAGAAGTGGCACACAGAGCATCTCTCCTGGTACACGAGCTGTCTCCCATTGCCCTTCCATGTTCCGGTGCACCTCCCAGCTGGTCTTCACCCACATGGGACTGCCAGAAACCAGAAGAGCAGCTGCCATGCGCACACTGGGTGGCTGCCCTTCCTGTTTCTGATGCAGGCATGTGGACCGGCTAGCTGCTCTTCCAGTTTCCGGCACCTCCTGTTTTGGCACTGAGTGCTGAAAAGGTTCGTCAACCCTGCTCTAACATATATTGTCTAATACTTAGAATCTAAGTGTATCAACAGATAATTTCAATTTCACATCACAGTCAGAAACATGACCTATTAGCTCGCTGCTCAATCCTTCAAAAGCCTTTAGAAACAATTTAATGTGAGTTTCTGAATGATAGTTGGCTTTATTTTCAGAATTTATGCCTCCTTACTAGGGCTGAGACAAAGTGACTGGCTCAAGGTCATCTAGCTGGCTTTGTGCCCAAGGTGGGACTAGAACTGTCTCCTGGTTTCTAGCCAGAATCTATACCACTACACCAAACTGGCTCTATTTGTTCCCTATTATTATATTAAAAATAATCCTTATAATCTGCCACATCTTTTTCTTCTACACATGGTAGCATATGACCTCTATTGCTGAATTGCAATTTAACATGACAGAAGGGAAAAATTATTAAACATATATAATATTAGCAGTACTTAAATTAGAACTTACTTAAATGTAAACAAAGTAAATGTAGATGAAGTAAATTTATGCTTAGCTAGCTCAATTTACTTAACCCTGAATCTATCCACAAATCAATTTACTTAACCCTGAATCTATCCACAAATCAAATGGCCACCCATCAAAGAATAACAAAAAATTATATAGTTTAGCTTTAAATATGTTATAAAATTGTAAAAATCATAATGGACAATCAATTCCATATAATATATCACAGCATCTTTTAAATCTGCTTTTATTAATTGTAGTCTTATATTGCTGAAGATCCTAAATTGAAACTAAAAATCTCTGCTATGAATAAGATCTCAGAATAGTGGATTTAGAAAAAATCTAGAACTACTGCAAAGCTGCACACCTGAAATGCTTATTTATTCTGTTTTTGTTCACCATATATTAAGATAGTAAAATAGTGACTATTTAATGAGATCACAAAAACAGAAAGTCAAAAACACCTTATATATTCAATAATTTAAAACAAAATTGTAGAAGGCAGAAGATGAAATTATTTGTCACCCTCACTCTATATATACTCTATTCTTGAATTTATGGAACAAAAATATTCATCTACTTACTACAGCAGCCTCAACATTAGTGCTAATGTACACAATTAAAGTCTGCCTTACTGAGGTTAAACTTCTAAAATAATAAAATGAACATTAAACTAGGTCTGCCAGAGGTTGACAAGTACAAGGACATTCCACTTTCAATAATCTTCAGTGAATGAAGGCTTGATTGGTTCCTGTGCAGAAATGGCTTTTTTTATACACATTGGGGACTGTTTCAAGAAACCTGAGCAAACAAATGAAGCACCAGGTGAGGAGAAGCTGGTTTCATGCAACAGATAAGAAACAGATAATCACCTGTAAACTCCAAAGGAATTGTTTCCAACTGACTGATTATTTTAAGGGAGATTAAAAAAAAATCCTCAAAGCCAATTTTACACTGCACTTACCAGCAAAGCATTTGGAACACAGATTCATTGTCTTGCTGGACCTGGTGCAAGGGGAAAAAAGAGGAGATCTTAAAAATTCTTCATAGTTATTAATACAGAAGTTTAAAGAATAGAATAAGCTGAGAAGGTAAAAGACAGCAGAGCAAAAACTTTGATCAGCTATCTGGGTCAATGATTCAAAAACTAGCTTAGTAAGCCTAGAAAAACATTGGGCCAGCCACTTTTAAAGCATTGCTTTCCAGCAGTTTTCTCCAAATGTACAAACAGGCTTTTGCTGTTAATTAATATTCCAACAAATTTATAATTAATTGTTGGGCAGGGGCTATCATTCTACACTTAATATTTTTCCCCACTAGGAAGCTAAATGAAATGACCATGAATAACACAAACTTTTGTCCCTTTTTTAATGAATAAAAGGAAAATAGCTGCTAAAGACAGAATAAATTACTTGCTCAGAAAAGACAAAATACCCAATACATTCTTATAAATTTCCTTTCAGTAGCAAGATTACAGGGCTGATTTAACTTACTTAAATGTTATAGCTCTCCAGGTCTAGCACGTCTATGCCTTGGAGCAGGTACCTTACAATAATCTATTATATCCACAGTATGAACTCAAGTGGGTTGAAAAGAAGTTTGATAGTTCTGTATAAATTCTATTAATCTATTACAAAAAAACAATTTCAGAGTGTATCTGCTTTTCCATGTATCCCATCATGTCACAATAGTCCTATTGCAAAACATCAAATGCACAGAAAAGGAATATATTCACATTGGCTGCTTCATACAGTATTCACATTTTCAATATGTAATTATTTGAGTACATGATTCTACATTTCTTTTTTTAGTTTTTTTTTCTCTAAATGAAAGGTTTCTCTCATCATTGTAGCTAAAATTAATTTAAAGCTAGAAGCCGTATAAGAAGATTGTATGATTAAATATCAGAAATTCACGCTTTTTACTATTCCTTCTAGTATGGTAAAATAGTTATTGTGTTCTGAACAACTATTTTGTCTTATAACCAACAAAAGCATACTGTGAAAACAAATAAGTTTCTAAAATACAAATCTGATCTTCTCTGTAGCATGACTATCTATTTTTCTTGCCTGGATGGTTAAACGGCTGTTAAAATAAAATTAATTTCTACCATATTAGATTTACTTTATATAGCAGAAAATGAGGGCAAAATATTTTCTGCATATTGAAGCACTAGAAAAAAAGCATAGATATTCTTTTAGAGGGGGAATTAAGGCCTTCGTACCAGGATGTTTGTATTTGTCAATGTAGCATGAGTAGTGCATGTACACAAACAAAGCACGTTTTATTAATAATTTGTGAATCAGAATAGCAGACTAAATCTGAGTCTGGTGTACTCATTAGTGCCTTTTGCATAGATGCTACTGCTGAAATAGCTCACTATACTGTATTGGCATTTCCTTGACCATCAAAGAAAGAAACGACAAAGTTCAATTAGCTCACACTAAAAAATGTTATTTTTAGATACAGAAATAGGACAATTCGAAGGAAAAAAATAATAAAACCACAGCAGAAAAAACCAAATTACCACAAAACTACCAAATCTCCCCCACATTTCTCTTATGATAGAGCAAAGTTTAAACTCTTCCTAATGTGCAAATGCAAATGGTCAACAGTTATATGAAAGGGGAAATCATACAATATGAAAAAGGAGAAAAACAATTTAAAACAGAGCAATAAATAAGTTCTAATTTTGGATTTATAATTAAAAATGTTATATAGATTGATATAATCTAATATTGTATTTCAAGAAATGCATATTAAAATATTACTGCTGTTGAGCAAAACATTCATGTACTGAATATGGAGGAACATTTCCATGATGAAAAATATTATTATAGAGTGTGCCTCATACTGGACCAACTGAAGACAAACTGCAAATTCAAATATCCTGAGTTATCAGTGAGCAGTTGTTCATATTAATATGTACATTATTAAATAATAGAAAATAATTACAGAAAAAAACTAACTAATACACAGTACTGTTAAAACTGAATACCTTCTGTTCAGCCATTTCCATTTGTGCTAGTTCATAAAATAGCAATTAGATAATGAATTAATATCTGGGCTATATGACTTGCTTGCAAATGTGAATTCATGGCCTATTATTCTTCTGTACAATAAAGCTCTAAATATATATAAAAGTTCTGAGGGAAAAGTTTTATTTAGTCCTTTTCATAATAAAAAAAATCTGAAAGTTTAGGCTGTTACTTCATTGCCTATCTGAGATGAATAAATCTGCAGCCCTGAAATCTCACTAGTGTTAGAATAATATTGACCTTTGAAGGAGATTGGTTTCATGAACAAGGAATTTCAAGTGCCACTTAGAATGTTATGAGGTTCAAGGATTTTTTGTGCCTGGAATTTTATTCTATATTGTGTATCAATATGGATTACAGGCATTAGATAAGCAACATGTTGTTCTTTACAAATGCTTTAAACATAGACTAAAGATAGACTATTTAAAAGTTCCGGTTTATCTAAAAATCAAGAGCAAATCTATTGACTGTTTTGATCCATTTGTTGATTTCTACTGACTGTTGTCATTAATCTCTCTCAAGGCACAAATAGTCTGGCTCAAATTATCCTACGTTGGACACATTATACAAAGACCTGGCTCTCTGGAGAAGTCTGTGTTAGGAGTAGACTCCTATAGTTGGGTAGTAAACTCCTATAGTTGGGTAGACAATATATAGTACCATAATGAAAATATGGTCATTGTAACTTTAAGGATGTTGGAATGTTATGAGTGCAATTAGTAAGTGCAATTATCTCTAACTATAAGAGGAAGCCAGGAGAGAGCATATCTCTCTCTCTCTCTGCTGGACTTGCTGTTTGATAACTGAATTGTGTTGTGAACTGAACTAATTGTGTATACATTAGCAACATTCTTCTATCTGCATATTCTGCTGCACACCCTCTGCTGTCTCCCAACGGAGATATCACCTAATAGTCTCTAATCCTGGAAAAGGTAGAAGGGAAAAAAAGAGAATGATCAGCAGCAAGATGGATAAGACAGCAATGGGTATACCATTGGAAGACCTACAGGACCAGGCTAGGGATAGATTATCACAGAGAAAATCTATTAGTCTGTTTTCTGAGTTGGTGGCACATAACCAATTAATCAAATTTCATTAAATAGTTATATTCTATATTCAGCTCCTGATTTACAAAACTTTTAGATATATTAATAAACAAATATGCAATATATATTATTTTTCTATATTACAATTATGATGGCTGCTAAACAATTCAATCCATAAACTAATTGATTGTAGTTGCTCTGTCACAATATAAAACATGCATAGAATTTATTCTAGTTTAAATAATGCTTTACGCATTGCAAAAAGAGCACAGATGAATTTTAGTTCTATAACCATAATAAATTCTGAAAGATTCAGAAGGAAAGTCAGTGAAGAAAAGAAGAAAGCATTGTTTAAATATGGTCAAATGTATACTACCAATGAACCATAACTAGTAATGTATATTAATGCTCTATATGAGCCACTTAAATATTAAAGCTGTGCAATGACTCAAAGAGGAAAAGGTGATTTGGAGCATACACGAATTCCCACACTGCATCTATCATCACTTCCCCCAAGCATGCACATTTTTCCCCCTGGGATCAGGCAGTTGCAGCTATGTGAACCTAGGAAAAGGCTCAGCTTCTTTGCTCCTTCAAATCAATAAGTCTGCATAGTCTTAATAACATGAATATTGCATATGAACAACATGCATAAACATTTTTATTTTTCTACTCCTATTTATAATTTAACTATTACAATGTATGATACGGGTTGAATGGGGCATTAAACACTATAACAAACAGGCAAAACAAAGGCAAAAAAACCCCAAGCTTAAGATGAGAAACTAATATGATCAAACACAGGCATGAGCCTCCATTCAAATCTAACAATATTTCCCTCTCATTATTGCATGGGGATACTGATTTGAAATTGGTTTCACTTCTTCTTGAGTTCCAGTCAATAGTAATAAGAACAGACTGTTCAAGATCCTGGCTGAGCCACAATTCTCAGGAATCTCCCGAATGCTATTTAACATCTATGGTGGGAATATATCCACATATTCAGGGTACAGTATCATTAATATGCTGATTACATCCAATTACACTTTTCCATAATGTGCTTGGACAGATTACTAGCAACCGAAGGTTATGAAGATCCAGAAGTTTACTTTGATTAAAATTACATTCCTGCCAAAATCAAGTATTTGTTCATGCACTATTCCAGCACTGAAGTGAACTGAGTAAGCGATGAGAAGTGGAAAAAGCGTCGGGTTCGGGGTTTCCTTTTAAAATATTTGATTCAGGGTGGGGGGCGGGGGGGAGGGGGGGTTTTA
>JAPKID020005171.1:0-11270 GCA_026931265.2 Tropidonophis doriae | reverse complement strand
AAATATAGTTTTATTATTTTTACATTTAAAAACAATGCAGTACTGCAGTCGAAGTGGCGATACATTCCCATTATACACAATTGGTCTCAACCATTAACTATCCAATCACAATATATAGTTTGTTCCAATCTTGTCACCTTGTCTTACACCAATCACAAAATCTGTTCCAAACTTCAAAATGTTCTGATTGATTTTTAAGTTCAAGGGTGAGCCTATCTGCTTCTGCACAAGCCAACACTTTTCTGAGAATATCTATTCTCTTTTTTCCAATATTGCCCAAAAGTTATGCGTGCCGCAGTTAGTGCATGTATAATTAGAGAGAGTACTTTTTTCTTAAACCCCTCGGGGATTGTGCCTAGGAGAAAAATCTCTGGCTTCAACTGGTTGGGGGGGGGGGGGAGGCTTTGAGGCCAATCCCATGCGCTCCCTGGCATCACAACTCACCGCTTCCTGGCCTTGCATCCGGACTCTGAACAGCTTCACGGGACGGGACCCAAGGTACCTGGTCCTTGTGTCAGACAGATCACCGGTGACAGGATCCAGGACGGTCCGGAGGAGCACCCCATTCTAGAGGAGCCAAAGGAGAGGAGAGCCCATCAACTCCCGGTCCCAATGGATCTATCATTTCAAGCTCCTCTGATTGGAGCACAAACACAAGTTCCTCTCCTCAAGCAGACAAGCCACTTCCAAGGGCAGGAAGGAGGCCTTCTGAGATGCAGCCAATAACAGCAGAACCTTCTCACTGACCACCACAGAAAGTCCTGTCCCATAGAAGAGGGGGGGGGGGGAGCAGAGAGCTGCAGCATCCATGGCCAGCAGCCCTTTCATTTGGGGAGTTCAAGGGGGCCTCCTCTTCCTTCCCAACAGCAACAGCCCTTAGACTTCTATACCGCTTCAGGGGGCTTCTACAGCCCTCTCTAAGGGGCTTACAGTCAGCCTCTTGCCCCCAACAATCTCACCTGGGGAAGGCCTCTATGACAGGGGTCAAGCTGGCGGCCAGCGGGCCGGATGCGTCACATGCAAGCCAGGCCTACCCCATCTCCATGAATGGGAAATATGTCACAAAATGTCACGTGACGGCAATGGGACGACGTGTGCTTCACCCCTGTATTTTATGGCATCCAAGACACGAAGATGAATTTTCTTGGCATTTTTCCTATTTTGTTGAGCTGCTTCGAGGCTGGAAAGAGTCCCTGGGGCTTCCTCACCTGTAAGCCAATGTTCAGGTACAAAAACCCAATGGAGCTCCGTTCTCCCAGCTCATCTTGCTTCTCCGCGCCACCCATTTCCACGATGCACAAGGATTCCGGCTGTGCAGGGAGAGCCTGCATGCTCAGAGGCTGCAGACAGTCCTGGGGAGAATGAAGGACCCACCGTTACTCAGGAGAAGCCAACTGCTCATTCCAGGTGGCCCCTGTGGCATTAAATCCACAGCCATCTAGAGCGCTAGAGGAGAGGTAGCTCTCTTCCACTCGAGTAATGCGTTCCATGTTTCCATGGATTTCTACTGGGTAAGCAACATTCTTTTACTAATGTTTCATTATGGCTAGAATCATCATCTTTATTGAAATGCCTCTTTCTTCCAGAATGCCCAGAAGCAGAGGCTGGGGAGAAAGATGGCATGCCAGGCCTTTAGTAAAACAGGGCTAAACTGTAATAAAATTAGGGGCTCAACAGCTCTTGCAGCGTTTCCAAGACGCTCCTTGTTTTGAAGCACTCGTCTTCAGCTGGCCCCGCCCAGCACATTCTCATCCACAGAAAATGAAACCTGCCAAAGCAGAGCGTGCAGCACCGGCCTTGGAACAATCAACCAGCCACGCAGAGGGGTACTTTAAGCCAGCCACTTACTGAGGGATCAAGGGAAATGATCCGTACAGTGTTGTCTACCAGCCCAACCGCAAGGAAACGGGAACGCTGCTCTCCAGGTGGAACGTTGGCCAAACTCATGCAGACCACATCGGCCGACATCTCCTTCCTTTCCGTGTATTCATTCAGCTGTCCAGACTGGGAAGCAGAGAGACAAGAGGAGGAAGAGGAAGGTTGGCCAATGGAACGGAAAGGAGCTGACCTGACAAGGACTCCCAATGACATTTTGCCTGCTTGCCATCGCATCCATTGGTCACTTCATTTTTGACAAAATTGGCCCATAGTAAACAATGGGTTCGCTTAATAAACCTCACAAAAAATGGTCGTAATATCAGATCAGTCGTGCGAGCGACCTGCTTTATGACTGCAGCAACGGGCGACCACAGCAGCAGCCTCCATTACAGTCGCAAGCCAAGGATGACCCATATTTCCAACTGGGCCATTGTAAGAAAGGCCACCGCTGACTGAGCTGGCAAGAGCTTCTGGGAAGGCTGCCAGCCGATGGCCGTCTTGGGAGGGACGTCCCCACTCCCAATGACTGACAACCCAGCAGTCTGAGAGGCTCAGGCCCTGCTCAGAGCCCCAAACCCACATCCAGCCCCACCAACCTGCTGGTTTGCCTCTGATCCAACCCAGCCCAAATCTACTTTCTCTGCTCACGTACTGGATCCATCTCGAAGTAAACCAGCTCCCCTCCAGTCAGCGCGATCACCACTTGTCTCTGATTCACGGCACACTTGACAATGGTTTTTTTCCCAGGTGTTTTCCATTCGTTAACTCGTTTATCTGCTCTTATGTGCCTGATGCCATCAGGATAAACCTGCAGGGATGCAACACAGAGGTGCTGAAAAGGCTGCATCAGCCATCACTTGCCCAACTAGCGAGGCCCGGCCCCTTCGGCTTAGCAAGGAATGGGACAATTCTCTGACAGTGAGTTCAACTTGCCATTCCAAGTAATTTAGGAAGGAGGACCAGCTCAGCAACCGGCAATTTGAGAAGTTGTTTTGAAAAATAAGCCTATGAACACAAACCTGAATATTTACTCTTTAAAAAAAAACAAAAACAAGGATATAACAAAAAGCCGTTTTCAGAAGCATCTGTGAGCAAGGAAAACGTCCCAGGAAGGGGTCATATTTTTCAGGACAGAGTCAATTCAGTCACTCCAGGGACAGATGGCTCCTGTTTTAGAAGTGATTTTTTTGGAAGAGGGAGGGTAGCTTTGCACATCCTAAGAAATCTGTATTATTCAAATAATACAAACAGCTGACAAGCAGAGTAACTCTGCGCTCTGGCAGCCACCTGAACTTCATTTACGCTGATCACACCAGCACTTTCTTCCCTGGTTTCAAGCCAGCAAAACCCAACCCCTTCGAAGTAATATTCCTATCAAGACAGCCAGAAAGTCCTACTGCTGTTTTTACCTTGGTAAGTAAGACACAGCCTCTCTGTCAGTCCTCCTGGGTAACCCAGGCAGAGATACGACAAGATGAGATACATGAAGACAATCTGGCAAGACTAATAGCACCAATTTCCCATCCGCAGATGGAATTCTTTGCTCCGTTCAGGGGGATCCTCCCTCTGGCTGTTAAGCCACTGGGGCTCCTGCCCCTCGTCTGAGTGTTTCCTAGGCACCCTCTCTTCTGCCCTTCTTCAAGGCCACCCATGGATTCCATCACACCAACAGTGATGGACAGAAGAAAAGAAATGGGGCCCCCCAAAACACGACTGCCTCAAAATCAAGCCCTCCCTCGTGGTGAGTAGTTTCATAATGGATGAAATAAAAGGGCAAGGCCATGGCCTTACCTGCACCAAGGCATCATCTCCCAGCAGTGAACAGGACAAGGTAGGGGTGGTACCAAGGAACCCGGAGTCAGTCACTTCCTCCACGGTTTCTCCGATAGATAGGACTAGGGTGGCATTGACGAAAGACACAATGATGTAAGCATCAAATTCATCTGGTGAGAGAAGAGGAAGGAAAGATTAGAGCCGGGACTGTGATGCAGACGGCCCACAGAAGCTCCTATAGCATCTCTGATGGTACCAAGGGGCGCCATTGGCCACCAGGCTAATCTTTGGAAAATCACATTTGACATCAGGTAAAAAGTATCAGAAGCCTCAGGCGAGTCATTCAATTCTGATCAATGACTTAAAGAACGAGAAGAGTTTCCTCTGAAGCCAGGAGACACAAAAGCCGAGAGCTGAACTCTGAGAGGAGGCACACAATGTGGTGTGATCCATCTGCAAAATCACTAGGTTATGAAGGATCTGTTGGAGAGACACAGAGGCCAGGGAGTTCAGGCCTCCGGCCTGCAGAGGACACTCTCCCTTCCGCTTGAGCATTGCCGCCAATGAAGGGCAGCCCACCATCTCTTAGGTCCTTGGTTCTACTCTCAATCTTCCCTGTTCAGAAGCTGCTTCTTAATAATCCACAGGCAGAGGAGGATGCTTCCCTGCTATGGAGTCTCCATTGGAAACTACTCTGATGCCTTCATAAGCATTCAGATGCAGACCTAAGAGCTTGGGTGGCATAGGCAAGGCTGTGAGAAGGCCCCAAAGACGGAAGGTAAGCTATCTTAAAGTCAGGGAGGCCTATCAATGTGACCCCAAGGCTAATCCCGTGAAGCTGATCCAAGCATCGGATCGGGTGCTCTAGTCCCAAACAAAGGTCAGCATCCGGGAGCAGATTGTCGCACACCTCCAGTCGGAAAGTGAACCATGCCTGGCAAAGCTGCAGTCCAGGTTGCCATCCCTGGGGCTGAAAAGGTTGGCACAGAGGCCAGGCGCATGGCTGCTGCCACAAGAAACCAAGGGCAGCAATTTTTCTTTTGACAACCCTAGCTTGCTTTTCCCAAGGGATTTGCAGGGTCTCCATGGGAACGGTGAAAGTCCTTCAAAGGTCTGAAGAAGGCAAGGGAAGCCAACCGGCTGGTCAGCAGGGCCTCAAAAGGATCAACGTATCCTCATTCACAAACCCTTTCCCACCTTGATGCAAGAATGGAAAAGCCGTCCAAGTCACGGATGGCAGAGCAAGTCATGAGCCCCCAAAACATATTCTTGGTAAGAATACATCCGTCAATCCAACCAGTTAGTATCTCGTTAGAATCTTTCAGTTCTCTATTAAGCTTCCATATAATCTTTGGACCAGCAATCAGGCCACCCTAGCCCTGGGAGGAGGAGAGGAGGGGCTCCCTTCCCCAATGAGCCTCTGACCCTGTGGTCAATTCACAGAAGCCAGCGTGGGATTTCGGAGGGGTGAAGAGAAGGCAGGGCTCTCCTCATGGCAGGAAGGGGCTAAGGGACCCTGGAAGGCTCCGGCCATTGTTGGATGGACACACAGAATGGGGGTGGCAGAGATGCAGTCATGTTCCGCAGTCATGGAACACTGATTTTCTGCTGGTATCTTGCAAGAATAGATTGGCTTAACAACCATTTGATTTGCTTAATGATTGGGGTCACTTGCTTTACAACTCTCGTAAAAATTGTTGTAAAATCAAGTCACGTGGAAATTCCAGGCACAACTGTGCTTGTTGAATGAAGATTTTCTGTATACAACTCAGGAGATTGAGTGGCTACCAAAGAACAGTCTGACAGCATAAAGTTTTTTCACACATCCCCCCCCAAAGCAAACTGTTCAGAAAAGCTTCTCAATGTCTTTTTAATAGTGTGGTGACCAAAACTGGATGCCGTATTCTAGGTGTGGTTTTACTAAGATTTTAAATATAGTGGTATGAGTACCACCCTTGATCTCGCTTGTATCCCTCCATTAATGCAATTTAGGGTTGTGTTGGCTGTTTTGGCTGCCACCACACAGCTGGCTCCTATTTAGCTGGTGGTCCACTAAGATCCCCCTCACAGTCACTGCTATGAAGCCTGGTTTCACCCACACTATATGTGTCCTTTTGGTTTTTCTAGCCTAAGACGTTACTTTTCTCTCCATTGAATTTCATTTTGTTAGGCAGGGCCCAGGGTTCGAGTCTGTCCAGATCCATCTGAATCTTCAGTCTATCCTCTAGGGAAGGGAGTCAAAGGCGCAGCCCTTGTGCCGGATGCTGGCCCCGTCCCCACCCAGTTTAGCAAAGGGGGGGAAAGTCCTGATATGTCACGTGATGAGGTGAGTTTAACACCCCTGATCTAGGGGGTTGGCTAGTCCTGCCAATTTGGTTAGTTCCCCTCAGATTCCCTCATCTCAGCCGTTTATGAAGATCTTGAAGAGACCCAAGCCCAAGGCTGAGCCTTCTAATATCCACTGCTTCCCTCCTTCCCTCCCTGTGACTACGGTTTATCAACCAGTTAAAAATCCATCTGGTGGTGTTACTACCTATCCCACTTTTTTCTAGCTTACCAAGAAGTTGGTTGTGGTTTGCCTTGTCTAATGCCTTGTGGGAGTCTAATACTATACCATGGCCACAGCATTTCGCTGGCCTACTAATTTAGTTACTATGTTGAAGAATAAAATAAGATTGGTCTGGCATGATCTGAACATGATCTTCAGAAAAGCTGTTAAAACTGCCGGAATTCTCAGCAAAATGTAGAAAATCCTATTACACAAAATGTAAGTGTTAGCATCAACTGCTGAGATTGTTTTGGACTCTTCCATTCAGAAGTCAAACAGCCAGCTGTGGTCCCTTCTCATTCTGAAAACTAAAAATAAGCCATGGAACCTTTGAAAGGAAGAGTCTCACCCACTCTCATGAATTGGCCCAAACCATCTCTTGGTACAACTGGAAAATATATTTTGAATTTAGAAGGACTTAAGAGTTCCAAGATCTGCCACAGAAGTCCCACCAGCAAGATCACTGCAGTCCAGCAACCCTCAAGAGCCATGCTTTGCCCAGCACCCCCACCCCCCCAATTCCAGCATCCAGCTCCTCTTTCAGTGAAAGACCCTCCTGGGGCAGACTGAACAAGAAGGGTCGGCTGGGCTTTCTGGTCCAGTGGCAGGGAGCAGCCCCCGCCTCCTCTGGAAAGGTCTTTAGCTATCCTGGAGCCATCTTCCCCCTCTCCCAAAAGAAAAACAGCTTTCATCTTTCTAAATCTCTTTGAATAAGGGTTAGAAGGGACCTTGGAGGTCACTGCTAACATTTCAGTTATCTTTTATCTTCTATTTCAGTGATGGGGAACCCTTTTGTCCTCGCGTGATGAAATTGTGAGCCTCCCTCAACCACAATGCAATGTGCCCCTCCCCCCACCTGCGCATGCGACCACCACCACTCGGGTTGCCCATTGGGACCGTTTTTCGGCGTCCCCAGGCTCCAGAGGCTTTCCTGATGCCTGGGGAGGGCGACAACGGCCTCTCCCAGCCCTCCAGAAGACCAAACATCAGCTGGCCGGCATGCGCATGTGAGTTGGAGCTGATGGCTCACGTGCCAGCAGATATGGGTCCATGGATCTATAGTTTGATTATTTTGTACTTATTCACCCTGGTCCATTCTGTAGTTCTTCCAATGCAAGAACTCCAGAGGAAAAAAGCAGCTCCATTTAATTCTAGGTTGTTAGCAAGAACTAGCAACCAAAATCCGATTCCATGGACTCTGCTCAGTCAAGAATTAGAATTCAGTGTACTTCTTCTCATTTGCTGGTCATTTTGCCAAAGCTAGAAGAACTGTTTCAAGAATCAGAATTCTAATGTGTTGCAGGCTAGATTGTGCTAGATTTTGCCCCTTGAGTTATTAGGGAAAGTGAGAACGGAGCGTTCACACCAGAGTACAGCCCTAGTTCAAGGTCTAGCTATCACCTGAGGCTAAAAGAGTCTCACAAGCGGCGTTCTGTCTTACGGAGGGCTCAACAGGATTCGCCTCTGCTTGACTGCAGATTGTTCACGCCTATGGCATTGTCTAGGTCTACTGGAGGGCCTTTCAACATATTCACTGGAAGATTTAAACCATGTTTTAATCTTAGGTGCTTGTAAAAGTTTTGCAAGATGTCAAAGTAAATTTCGCAGTGTTCCATTCTGACATAAAAGCACTCAAAAGACAAGCCATGTATTTGACAACAAAAACAGAAAGGGATGAAGTAGGTGGAGATCACCAAGCAGCCCAAGCCCCGTGTCAGGAAGACGTGTGAGTAGACGGTGGGAGGGCAGGAAGCCAATGTGGGGGCAGGTGCATGAGAGCCAATCGTCTCCTTCTGTGCTTTGGCAGCTTAACCCCACAGACAGACAGCTGAACTATGGCAGCCACCCAAGGCTGCCCTTTGGCTTCTCTTGCCTGAAGGAAAGCAGGGGCCAATTCCAGAGGCAGGAACAGATTTGCAGAGTGGGAGTGGGAAAAGGTGCAGGTACCCAGCAGAAGCACCAGTGCAGCCCAACCTGGCTTCCCTAAAAGGGGGGAGTGGGAAGCCACAATGAAAACCATAAAAGGGTTGCCCTCGCTGTGAAGGATGCCACTGGGAAGAGCCTTCTGGTGGGGAAACACTGCACACACAGGTGGGAAATCATCAAAGGATGCTCGCCACATGAAGAGTGACGGTTCGGTAGTGGGGTCTTTGTAGCTCGGGGCAATGGCAGCTGTGGAAATACTGGAGCTTTCTCCAGGTGTGCAGATTCCAACTTCTGGAATTCTCAGCAATAGGACTGCCAGCTGAGGAACTCTAAAACTGGAAGCTGGGGGATGCCCTTGTACCTCCTAAGTATCAGCTTAGAAGTTCTCTAACCACAGTACCTGTAAGAGCTCTGACTATCATGTGCATGAATTCCAAAATTTGGGTGTGTTTATAAGATTTGGTAACCATCCTGAATACAGGTATATCAAGATTCCCAAGTTTTATGGAATATGGAAATGAACACATATTCTACCTATTAAAACAGCTTAGGAGACCCTACGTATACCCAAATAAGCACCACACATCCTGTAGATGCAAGTACACACCTGTGGGAGGAGATCAGCACCTCCACTGCCAGCCACCTGTGGAAGAAAACAGAAGGCTTGGTATTGGTAGTATCAGAACCACATACCAGCCAAGGTTAGCATTTGTCCAGAGTTGTATAGACACCACAAAAGAGAGAATAAAGAACCTCAGTTGAAGAAAACCAGATGCAAACAGCATGACCATAGCACAACCATCCCAGCTGTGGGTCATTAGCACCTGCCAGGAGGGAAAACCCCTGAGAATTAGGCAGGCCATTATGGTACAGTCCAGCATTAGGAGAAACCCAACATTGATCCAGTAAAAGCTCCATCTGAGCCAATAGGCTCCAGCATTTGGGGGCAACAGGTCTGATTCCACACTTAACACCTGGATGGAGCAATTTCCAACACCTTCCTGGGAAAACTTTATATGCATACAGGTAATTCCTCACTCAACGATCACCACTGAACCTGGAATTTCCACTGTAAGTCACTGCAGTTGTTAAGCTGGTCAACACGTGACTTGACTCAATTTTACAAGCATTTTTATAATGGTTATAAAGTGAGTCATGATGGTCATTAAGTGCATCCATTCTTCCAAATGAGCAGATTGCCAAAAGCTGGCAAAAGAACTGCACAATTGCAGGATGCAATTGCAGGATGCGGCATCTGGTCATGGATGCAAGCCTTTTGCAAGCACTCAAAGGGCAACCACAGGATTGTGGCTCTGTGTGTGTGTGTCACAAGCAGGAATCGTGGCTTCAATGACAGGTTGAAAGTAACTTTGGTGTGTGTGTGTGTGTGTGTGTGTCTGTCATCCCTTCAAACGGTCATTAAGGGAGGAGTGCCTATAGTTCCTACTCAGCTGCAGTGATTGTGCTACAAATCCCAAGAGCAGAAAAGAACCCCAGGGAGACATGCAGAGCTGCCTTCATGTGGCTCCATTCACCCGGCGTCTAAGTCAGAGCGGAAGGAGGGGACTTTATGCCAAAAAGATCTGCAAAGGGATCCAGTGACATCTCGGCTCTCTGGCTCTGGCTGACCACAGAGGTGGAGGCCAGTCAGAATGCAGGGACTGAGCCGGTGCCACTTTCATGGCTACTGGGGGATGGGGGTGGGGGGGGGGGGGAGGTTTACAGGGGTGCTCAGTTTCAGCCCCTCCGATTCTGCCCATCCTGGCCAAGCTGAGTGGGAGCCTGGGCTGAGGCCCCCCAGGAGGGCTTTCCCCCCAGGCTCATTTAACCAGCTCGGTGGAGCAGAGATTGATCAGGGAGAAGAGAAGCGAACTGCCCTCCGAGCTGCCAAGAATCCCACTTGGGTGAGGGGCCATAGGCATCTTTCAAAGGGACCCCTCAGGGGCCTTCACAGAAGGGGGCTTGAGGAGATTTGGAGTGGCAGCGTTTTACTCTTTGGCCAGAAAGTGATTTGTCTATTGGAAATGACAGCTGTCAGTGCCTTCCATATTCAGATAATATCTCCTTTGCTGTAAAATAAAAACCAGTTCAAGAGTGGGCTCACATACAGGTTTTAACAGCCACAACTACATAGGGAAGATCTAGCTCCCCTCTGAGCCAGGCAAGACGGCCTGCATTTTCCCAAAATCCTTGTTCTCAAATCCTTGCTCTCTGTCTCTCTGCCAATCGGCAGAAGGCCATCTGATCCCTGGTGGTGGAAGATGAATGCCAGCTGCCTTCTTTCATCTCCATGGGATGCCAAGGAGAACAAAGGGCTCCTTGTTCGCAGTGCAGTCCCCTCCCCCAGCAGGCCTGTTCGCTGCCATTTCCCCCCAAGACTCATTTCGAGCCCCACCACCCCTGTTTCCTTGGAGAGTTGAGCCAGGCCCCCACTTCCCAGGGTGCCCAAAAGAGGCCCAGATGCTCCTTCCGAGGGAGGAGGCCCATTTGCTTCGGGGGGGGGGGGAGCGAGGGGAAGGGTTCTCCCAGGGCTGGGAACTGGCAGCTGACGGTGCTGCTCAGGAAGGAGCAGCTGACAGCTCTGCTAGCCCTGGCCCTGTTGCCATGGCAGTGCTGGGCATTGGTGCTCTGGCAGGATGTGGCTTTCCTTGCCATCTCCTCCTGCACAAAGAAGGGAAAAGCTGCCCGAAGAGACATGTCCTGCCTGTGAACAGCTGTCCTCTCCCATCCCAACAGGGGCCCCGGGTGTCCCCAGGGAGGTCCCTGCAGGTGAAGCCCTGGGGGGAATCTCCTGGTGGTTTGTTCCCAGGCCATCAGGGGACCCTTGTCTTCTGGAGGGAGGGAGAGATTCCTGGCTCTCTTGGAGGATTTCGGAATGAGACAAAAGTCCTTTCATCCCTGCCATGACGGAAACCAAAATAATAGGAAAACAGGAAGGAGAGTGAAGGAAAAGAAAGTGTCCGAACCTCTCACACCACATCATCCTTTCAATGAGGGGTTAAAACGGGGACCTGGGAGGAGAGGAGGTTGTAGGCTGTGGCTAGTCTTCTCCATGGACATTTCACTGAGGACTCCCTTCCTTCCTTCCTTCCTTCCTTCCTTCCTTCCTTCCTTCCTTCCTTCCTTCCTTCCTTCCTTCCTTCCT
>JAPKID020005170.1:0-11270 GCA_026931265.2 Tropidonophis doriae | reverse complement strand
GTGTCACCTCCCAGGATGTCAGTACAAGCCAGGAGGGACACGGGTCCAATAAACATGTGGTGGCCTTTAGCCTCCTCGACAACCTGTCCATATCTCTGAATGAGCAGAAACAACATCTCAGTTACAACAAAAGATCAATGAGTAGACTTGTCCCATGGAACTTTGGACAGCTGTTACTCAAAAGGAGACTTTCCCATGGGTTTGAGCATTGGAAGACAAAGGAAAACCATTCAATTGCAAGAAAAACTTTTTATGGACACTTGGCTTGCTAAGCACAATTTCTAATAACTTTGAACTAATTAACCATCTTAAGACTAATAGAGATCTTCAAAATGACAAGCTTGCAAAGTCACATGGTAAATTTGCCTTCATTCCAGAATAAAAGAAAACTTATCTATAAACCTAAGACTTTAAAGAAAGTGAAATAAATATCAAAAAACTAAATAAGACTTTAATCCAATAAGGTTATAAATGAATTAAGAGAACAGACCAATTTGTAATATTAGAATTTTTTCTATAGGAAGTTAGATATAATTATACAAATAAAGAGCACCTTTGTGGGAAATAAATTGTTTAGTCTATTTTAAGTCTTAACAGAAATCCAAGATTTTATGATTTCAGAAACTGGACACTAAAGGGGACTTAAGATTCTAGGCATAAAAGAAAAAAAAAGCCAATCTAGTCTAGTGGTTAAGGTGCCAGGAAATTGTGAGATCTATTCCTGCCTTAGCTTTGAAAGCCAACTGGGTAACTTTGGGCCAGTCACTCTCTGTCAGCCAACTCTCCTCTCAGGATTGTTTTTGTGGGGAAAATAGGAAAAAGAAACAGCATTATGTGTATTTGGAACCTTGAGTTATTTATAAAAAGATAATAAACATTGGATTAAGACAGGCTTGTCTTTTGTCTTGGTGAGTATTGGGAAAAAAATGGCAGAAAATGATGTGACACTTGAAATACTTCAGGAGATATTCAAAGAATGGAGCCAGAAAACTAACAGCTACAATGTCAGTACTAAAGTTTATTTTTATGTGTGTCCAAAAGATGTCAAAGACGAAATGACTATTGTGAAAGAGAATAGTTTAGAATATCTACAAGACAAAGAGCTGAAACACCCTATATTGTTGAAATACAGGAAAATAAAACAATTGTGGATTATAAAATAGATATAACAGTTAAAAGGGAAATATAACAGAATTACAAATGATAAACCAAGGGAATGACCCAGATAATGACTCCTTACTGGATTTATAAAAGAGGTTTGATAAAGTCTCAAAGAAGCCTGGGAAAAATGTATAAAAATGTGAAGACAGATCAAATCCTAGATTTCTTGTATATTGCTAAAATCAAAAGGAAGGAATATACAATTGGTTTGTTTGACCAAGATTAAACTAAGACACTTTCTATAGAAATCTGGGAATTTTTATAGAATTTTTTCTAGCACCAGGACTGAAATGTTAATGATTTATTATTTGTGTATTGAGAAGGGATAAATTACAGAAAGAAAAGAAACTTGAATATCATCACTTTATGGGGTGGGGGTGAGGAATTTGTTTGTGTTGAAGATTGAAAATTACTTCTTTAAATATTGCTCTGTTTTTTCTTATATTTTTCTTTCTTTTTTCCTTTCCCCCTCTTTTCTTGAACATTCTTATTTCTCTTTATTATTTTATCTTTTTTGAGTTTAGTTTATATAGTATTTTATTATTACTGTTATGCTACTTATACTCGTACAAGTAGCAATTACTATTACTAAAATTTCAATAACAATTATTTAAAAAATAAGTCAGCTATATTAATGAAACTGTATAGTACCAAGTGAGATATTCATAGGCAAACTGGTATCCATAGGCTATTTATTCACTCTCATTTCCTGGTTTAAATAAAGGCAAGCATTTTTAAAGCCTTTGTAGTCCAGACAGAAGAACTTATTTATTGTGTGCACACACACACACACACACACACACTTTGTTCTTCACATAGATTCCCAAGCTACCTTATAATGTCAAAAAACACTCAAGCCATTTGGAAATCATTGAATAGATAATTATTACTATCTTTGGTTCAGACCTAGAAGGAACCCAAGAATGGTGCAGAATTTGAAATGATGAAATCTATCAATATCGTTCCTTGGCCTGCTGCCAGAAAAACAAAAGCAGGTAAGGTAAACTAGTTCCACCAAAGCTTCTGACATGTAATGACTAAATTCTCAACACTTTATTATTATTAAATATATTTGCCGCTTATCTCGCCATGGGGTTACGTTTGTTGAACAGTTGCAGTACAGTTGGCAATATAATATACCCAGGTCTCTAGATAATGACAAATCTTCATGTTATGCCTACCTCTTAGATTTTTGACAAAATCTTCGAGCTTCATTTTACGTTCTGGTTTTACATTTGGACTATACATATCTGTGTTTAATAATATTATCGCAAAGGCAAGAATGAAGATGGTGTCAGGATTTCTGAACTGCCTTACAACTCCTGGATTGCAGATGCAGTATCTCTGGCTAGAAAAGATATTTTAGAAAAATAGTAGGTGAGATTCAAGGATAAGTTGATTCTTATCATTATTTATTTGGCAGTATAAAATGTAAAATAAAACAGTATTTACTCCTTTATTGTCTTATCTAATAACAAGATGTCTATACTGAAGAATACATTATTAAATCTCTCAAATGTAATGTATTAAGTAAAAGACTACCGATATATCAAAAGGACAACTGTATCATTTTATGCAATTAATTTCCTAAATTTGCACATTTCACCAACGTAACTGAAATTTAAACTAATATGCTTCACACTAAGTGATTTGAAAAGTATTGCAAATTATAGGCATAATTTGTCAACTGGATATATGATACTGATTTGGGTGAACTAAATAGCAAAATTCATAAAAAGTATTCCACGTTGCTTATAAAATATCCTTGCTTCAGAACAAACTTACAAAGTGAGTCATCGAAAAATTGTAACTATTCATATAACACAGCAGTAATAACACAGATTCCTATTATATACCATAGCCACAGGATTGCCACCTGGTTTTTGTGGTCATAGAAGCATTTTGCTTTCTCTGCTTAATGATGCCATTGACTTAGCTATGAATCAACGACTGAGGGTATATACCTTTACGACTTTTAGATTTCTTGCCACATTTCCACCACTATAAAGAACATTTGAATAGATTTTAATGAGCAATGTCTTTGTTTATCACAGTAACTGTATAAATCAATGCATTTTAATTTGAGACTATATATTTAACGTCTTTTTAAAGGTGTAAACTGAAATAGTACCATTCTGTCACTTCAGTTTAACATAAATGACAAAAGAATAACCAAATTAAACTACCAGGAATTACAACTTATGTACAAAATGTCTATGAGATTCTCAGTCACCCAGGTCAAGGTTGTCTCAAAGCTGCTTTTTCAAGAGGCAACTGGACTTTCTGGTTTTCTTTGAAGATGTTTCACTTCTCATCCAAGAAGCTTCTTCAGCTTCTTGAAGCTTCTTCAGCTGAAGAAGCTTCTTGGATATGAAGCGAAATGTCTTCAAAGAAAAGCCAGAAAGTCAATCTGCCCCTTGAAAAATCACCTTTAGGACATATATACATATTTTTTTATTTTAACGGATTTTTTTTAAAATAACTATATTCAACTGCACTGTTCCTGAGACATAAATTTTCAATCAGCTACTAAATCTTGCTATGTCATACCTAAAAGCTTCAATGAGTCGTTCTACTTTCTGAGCTTCTCCTTGGACACGGATATGAGCTTGAAATTTCCTGAGAGCTTCATCCAGTTCCATAGCTGAGAAGTCCATCTCATCCACAACACAGCTGAAACAAAGAAAGCATTAATTTATTTTGGTTTACCAGAACCAGGTTTCTTTTTGTAAATTTAACTGGTCTACAGAAGAATAGATTGGAATGGAATGGAATGGCACAGAATATAATTTATTTATTGGCCCAATGTTATTGGACACACAAGGAATTATTTATTTATATTTCCATTATAATAAAATGCAGACTAGCAAATCTTGCTAGATATGCTTTCTACTTTTTCTCCTATATCTCAGGATGGGACTGGCAAACAAAGACCTAGTAATAGTGAGAGATTCAATTATGATGTTGATGACAGGTTTGTCATACAAAATGTCAGCAACGAATTCAGAGACTTCTCTGACATGAGCTGATGTCACTGATATTCCTCTGTATTGACTGGTATCTAAAATGTGTTATTAGGTTTTTGTACTAAATTTAAACAAAAAGGTATGTAATAACAATAACAATGTTTAACACTTCTATGCCATCTGATTTTCAATGATTTTTGTAGGTCTGTACTGTCCTATCTCAGCTATTGGACTCAGCAGAGCAGACATAGTTGTCAGCATTCTGAGTAGCACACTCTCATGGTTCATGGCAACTATGATGAAGCTTCAGCAGGTTTGCTTCAGAGTTGACAATAGTTACATAAGCAATCAAAGCTCTAGTCTACAATGGATGAGTCAAATTCCAAATCTGGTCAAAATTTAAATAGTCAGTTGATCCAAGAGAATATGTAAAATATGAATATGTCTATCATTGGCTTTGTCTCAGACAGAAATCCTTATATAAAAAGATTCACTTACAAAAAAACTGGAACATATCTAAGGCAGTTTAGAATGCAAGTCTATTCAGGATCAATAAGATAGTGTCTTCTGAGTACTCAATACACCTCAAATACTGAGTACTCAATCTTCAGGTATTTTTCTCTTGTAAATCCTGAAGTTTTGAATATGCATTAAATCTTTTGATTCTCTGCATGAGGAGACCATTTTTCCTGCAAATTTAGAATTTAAATCAAAATTGGTCTGTACAGCCTGCTTTCAAGAGGCATTTTTCCTGAAAAAGTTTACCCTTATTCAAAATATTGTTGGTTTCAAAGATCTCTCAGGGTTCTGTCTTTTGACATGAGATTTTCCTAAAATGCTATAATTTGTATGAACCCTCAATCAAGATAAGGCAAATGGGAACCAGTTTTTGAATGAAGGGTTCATAAAGTGTCATTAAAGACACTGTCTGGATTGCATTTATCTTGATTATATATTTATCATGATTGGGGTCAGCCATTAAACAGTTAATGGAATGCCTGATTAGAAATTAGTTTCTAATCTATTCTTATTTACTATTTTGTACTTTAGTCATTGGAAAATTTTCCCTACAACCTAATTAGCTATGGTAGTAATGCATAAAATAAATACAGATAGTTAAATAAAAACTAAGCTAGGATGTAGCTATCATAAACTTTGAGTGGCATTTAATATATAATTAATGTTGTTTTTTAAAAAAGTTCTGACATTTATATGAAGGAAAGAAATATCAACTACCATAGCCTGTGAGTGATATTTTTCTGCTTTCTGGCCTATATAAAGTCCACAGCACAAAGTAAAATACTAAAATATAAGCTAATTAATACTGATTGATTTAAGTGCAGATTGTGATGGCATATTTAATTTAATGTTTTGGCTATATTTCAGTACTGCTTTAAATAGCTCAATCTCTACTGAGTGGTTTAAAAGAAGAATAAAGTAATCAATGTTTAATCATTAAAAAGTTGAATAATTAGAAAAAATAAAAAATGGCATAGGAAATAATTTTCCTAATTTTAAGGAACATATAAAAAGATATCAGTATTTTTATGTAGTCCAATTCCTATACAAAATATTTTATCTGATAGTTTTCAATAAGATTTTCCGGCAGCATTTGAAACTACAGGGACACTGTTACAAATATAGAGCTTTGGAATTGACCTGAACAGTAATGTAGATTTTTTTCAGGAAGGAATTGAAGATCAGGCAAGATATTTTTAAGTACAGTTTGTTGCAGTATTCAGATGACTATGAAACAAATAGGCCGTATCAGTCCAGGAAGAACTCACAAGGGACTCACATATAATATAAATTACATTTCCCAATTACTGCATAAGAAGCTAAAGTCTACTTTAAGATCAGATGACTAGACACACCTCCATGCAACTTTCTTGGCAAAATTATGCAAATGAGTTAATCACTGTCATCTTCTGGAATGGTTTTAGATTTTCCAGTTACCCTGCCATGTGTTTATTAGTGGTCTCTTATCAGTGAATCAATTAGATTTGACTATTCTTAGTTTCATAGGCCAGAAAATCATCTCATAGAGTTACTATACTGTATACTTCTAAGATTTCAGATGCCAATGAAGAGGCTCAGTAGCTACACACAAAACCACAAGAGAGGACATATTGTCTGCTCATATCCCTTCAACATCAAATGAACTTTTTATTTTCCACAGTGATGCTTCATTAAGTATTTGGCATATTCTTGCAGTACTACTGGACTTGTCTGTTCTTGTGAAGTTAATCTATTTCTGGCTCTGTGTTAATGCATTTGAAACTAAGGCAAGCTGGTTCTTTTGTTTGAATCACTATAATTCTACAAAACTTGTAGGAGGTCTGTTTTTCTACTGATGGGAATTCTTACTTTATATCAATTTCTAGAAATTAAGGAACCAGTATTATCTATTCCCAACAATAGGTTTTAAGTGTCTTATTATCTGGTATTTATCTACAGTCATTGTTTAGAATGCAGCTTCTGCTCTTCCATTTCCGTAAACAGATTGCAGCTCCTGGAAAAACATCTGGTTGCAAAAGGGCTGGCATGATATAATTTAATTTTTGCTGCTTCTGAGGCACTCTTTAGTGCCAGAAGAATTGCTTTGCAGCCAATTAATCTTCTCTTAAAGACACCACTCAGTTTTTGTGAGGTAAATGAATATATTTAAGGAATATATTTATTGAAAAAGTGGAAGGGGTGTATGTTAGAATTATGTGTGTGCGCGCACACATTAATGTTGTTACAGACCTTGGAACAGGGCAATGACTGACTGTTCTTTGCACTTTCACACTGATCAATAGGAGGGAATAGCTCCAATCATTATCTAAAGCACTGTTGAATGATATAATCAAACTTTTTTTAAAAAAGAAAGCCATATTTTACTTCAAAAAACAACAAGCACACCATTTTGCAACTGGATGAACCTGTGCCTATCTATTTTAAACAATCATAAATTTGGCTGCAAAAGCTGATGGGTTTAACAGAGATGCTTTAATTAAAGAAAAGAATACAACTAACTTTGTTTTTAATTGGAAACCACTTCTGTATTTTGTGCTTGAGACAGAAAAAAAATGAAACTTTGATTTGGGTTTTGCTGATTATATCAGTTTGTTGTTATAGAAATGGCTAGCATATATTACTATGTGAAAATAAAAAGTTGAAGTTTTATGTTATTATCTTATTTTACAATGCTAAAAAGATTTGGAAGTCAATGCTTTTCTTTTTCTTTTCCCTTTTATCTTATTTTCCTCCCCTACTTTCCCATTACTTTCATTTTTCTTTTGATTTTTTTATTTCAATAAACTAATAAAATTTGTAAGAAATAATCATAAGTGCAAAACAGCAAAGAAAATAAATCCTTTCTACAGCTGCATTAGTCCTGCTGAGAGGCATGCATGGATGCGATAGTTAAATAGAACAATTTCTTTACCTTGATTGATTGATTGATTGATTGATTTATATTAAATTTATATATATATTTATAAACTGCCAATCTCATTGATTAAGTGACTCTGGGATATTTAAAAATAAAAAAGACAATTATTATTGGCTTAAACACAAGACAATGAGGCCATCAGCTTTTTTTTTTTTTAACGTAGCACATACTTAAACATGTAACAAAAATTTCATATAAGTTACTTACTCTAAAACATCCCTGTTAAATTGCTTTTGTCGATTTCCCAGGAACTCTCCAATCATTTGTCTGCTGAGACCTTTTCTCTGTAAAAGGAAATGGGCAACTCCAACAGGCGTATCTGGCACAAAACCTCTGTCGATCAGGTACTGGATTCCTTTTTCTGGTTTTCTAAAGGGAAAAAAACAACACAATTACAAGATTCCCTGTTTTGCTTGTTTTCACCCAGGCTCTGGGTTGTGCTAAAAGTCTTATAATCTAAATATTTTTGTTTAAACCTGTACTTTGAAAAATACCTGTATTTTTCTTTTTTTGTTTGAACTATGCTGAAGAAATGCAGCTATTGAGTAGAAAATTAAACAAGACTCAACATTCCTCATCTGCATACCACTTTTACTGTAAATCAGAGTATCTCACACATCTTATACATAAACAACTGTAACTACTTCAACTTACATGACCAGATAGCCGTGCCCGCCTCATGGATTTTTGAAATAATCAGAGGAAAGGTGACAATTATCCCTTATGTTGTGCAAGCCCACTAATACAATGTGCAAAATATTTTGAATACTGCATTCTTTAAGCTTTCAAAATTGTTTTAAGCTTCAAATTTTGTGAATTTTTTCTACCTATTTGGAAAATAGACAACTAAAGTCAAATGAATATTCTAGCCCAAAACAATTCTTCCATGGGATTTCTATTTGTTTGAAAGGAACATAGTAGGCTTTAAAATGTATCTGTGTTTTCAGTTATCTAGTATGATACATTAAATGCATGTTTCACCTTGAAATTATTATAATAACTTCAGCAGTCAACATTATATCATAAAAGCAAGTTGTGATCTCGTAAATTTGTAAAGTTCTGAGAAATCCATATCTCCTAAATTATATAAAAACGATTAATTCTAAATTGTTCGCTGTATCTTTCCGAGTATAAGATGCTCCAGAATATAATACACACCTTAGTTTTTGGGAAAGAAAATAAGAAAAAAATCTATCTCTGCCTACTAGCATGCATAGTTATTCAGCTAACGCATGGTAAAAAGGTCAGCCAATGAATAGGCATAGCAACTAAATCAGTCAATGAGGGCTATTTGGACTCTGAAATTTGCTGTGTGAGCAACAAAGAGACAGGAAGGAGCCTGGCTTAGATGAGAACTGCAAGTGAAACTGCTTGTGTTTTGCAACTGCTTGTGTTTTGCTTGTATTTATTGCTGTCTTGGAAAACCTGCTTTTGGTAATGTATTGTATATTATTATTATTTTGAATGCTGCTGAATCAATTACTGTGCTTTCTGGATGTGATTGCTGCTGCAAACTCTGACCAGCCATGTCAGCTTCAGCACTTATTGCAGACTGATTCAGCACAGCTGATTGGCAGGTGGATCGGACTGCCGGAATAACCCTAATCAGCTGCTCCAGGCTGCAGGGATTGCCACAGACCATTGTTGCCTCCATGCCTCATGTTTGTGGCCTCTGGTGTGGGGTGTGTGGGGCTACATTTGGTGTATAAGACACACCCAAATTTTCACCTTATTTTCATGGGCAAAAAGGTGCGTCTTATACTCCGAAAAATACGGTACATATCATCTGTACATAAATATTTAATTATGAATAATTAAATAAAAATATGCTGTGTACATAATCAACAATTACAACAAGAAAGAACAAGACTACAAAATAGTCTTGCTACAAAATAAACACTTTTCTTTTAAATATTTTTCTATCTATATATCTTTGATTAAAAAAATAGAGTTAAAATATAAACAATCAAAAATTGAAAAAAGAAAAAGTTCAGGAAAGTAAAAGGGTGAAAGTGCAAGAAAGAAAAAAAAAGATTTAGAACGACTTCTGAGATTCTTAGTACAGATATGTTAAAAATAGATGCAACTCTTATTTAAACACTAATATTTATGTACATTGTTTCCATAAGCCCACATACTTCTAATCAACTTTTCATTCCTTTCAGTTTCTGGCAAAAATTTTAAAAATTGTTTTCAAGTAGAGATAAAGTTTGTCAAACTCTTCTTTTTCATCAAGCTTTCTATTTCACCATCTCCAATTCTACCAGCTTCATCATTCATTCATCCATTGTAGGTAATTGAAAATCCTGCCATCTTTGAGCATGTCTTGCTGTTGTTATAATATATAAAAACAAAGTTCTGTAAGATATTTCCATTTGTATGTCCATCCCAAAAGAAAGGTCCCTGATTTCAATTGTATATTAACTTTTTAAAATCTTCTGCATTAAAATTCATACTTGGTCCCAATATTTTCTAGCTTTGGGCCATGTGCACCAAAGATGAAAATAATCATCTCAGTTCTCTCAGGCCTGAGTACATTTCCAATAAATACCGGTCTTTGACATTCCCTGACATATTTTTGACATTTTATTCGGTGTTATGTACCGACAATATATCATTTTATAAAAAAATATCTTTACAATTATAGTTCAATATAAATTTCAACCCTTTCTTCATGTACTATATTTCATTGGAGCAACTCTGTATTATATCTGAAATATTTTTTTCCATTTTATATACAATCTTTAACTTACTTGTCATCTATTTCAATGTTTAATAAAAGTTTATACTTCCTAGCAATAATATGATCACCATTTATGCAGAGCTGTAGATCAAATTCAGTTGTACCCCTATTTTCTCTTTTTACACCATTGTGGATAAAGAAATACCCTTTAAGGTAGACACAGTGAACTGGAAAAAATATCCAAAGGGAGACTCATATTCAGCTGATTTGAACTCAGATTTCTTCTATCAGTACTATCCTATTATGTTTTGAAATATTATTTTTGGAATAAGATGACTTTTACTAGTATACCAAAATCCATCATCAGAAGGAATAGAAAATACAAAGAATTGAGGAACAGTGCACATGCTAAGCCAAGTATTTATTTTCTATTCAAGTGTTTATTTTAGCACCCTCAGGGATAAGATTTTTCCACCATTAGATTTCCACTATCTAAATAATTGTAAATAAAAATTGGGTTACGCATAACCTATATGCCAGTTGGTTTTGATTCAGTTCTAGAAATTTAGCATCACATCTCTTCTATTTGTTTCGCACTTGCTAAAATTTAAGATCTTCTGCATATGGAAACATCCTATTCAGAAAACAGGAAGCAAAATGTTCGGCAGGGATTTGTACACACCCTTTAAGAAAAAACTTTGCCTTTGGTTTTGATTAGTTTGCTTATTAGTCATGGACAACTTTCCTCCAGGCCTTCCTATCCTTTACCATCCTCTGGATTCCATTTAAGCTCATGCCTACTGCTTCGGTGACTCCATCCAGCCACCTCATTCTCTGTCGGCCCGTTCTTCTTTTGCCCTCAATCTTTTCCAGCATTAGGCTCTTCTCCACTGAATCCTTCCTTCTCATTAGGTGGCTAAAGTATTTGAACTTGATCTTCAGGATCTGGTCTTCTAAAGAGCAGTCAGGGTTGATCTCTAGGACTGACTGGTTTGATTGTCTTGCAGTCCAAGGGAATCAATAG